>BGNK01001497.1:99510-110181 GCA_003297005.1 Symbiodinium sp. clade A Y106 | reverse complement strand
GTGGTGCTGGTGGTGCTGGTGGTGCTGGTGGTGCTGGTGGTGCTGGTGGTGCTGGTGGTGCTGGTGGTGCTGGTAGTGCTGGTGGTGCTGGTGGTGCTGGTGGTGCTGGTAGCAGTAGCAGTAGTAGTAGTAGTCGTCGTCGTCGACGTTGTCGTGCTAATCGTAGTAATTGTAATAATAGGAATAGCAGGAATACGAGAAACCAAAACCACAGTAGTGATATTAATAATATTAATATTAATAAAAAAGTAACAGTAGCAACAACATTTACAGCAATAGTGGCAAGAATAGTAGTAATGGCAATAATGATAATAGTAGTAATAGCAGTAATAGTTGCAGTAATCGCAATAGAAGTAGAAATACCAGTAGCCATAGCAATAGTAATAGAACAAATTAGTAATACTCATAAGTAATTAGTTATAGTAGAAATTCATTACTAAATGCGGCAAGTAGGCGAAATAGATAACTTTCGCGAAGAAATAACTTTCGCGGCACCATCGCAGAACTTTCGCGAAGGCATATTTAGCTATGCAGTTGGCCCTTCATATAAATTCTAGCCCAAGGAGCTTTCCATAAACTACCACATACAAAGAATGCGTACGTTCGTACAGACACATACTAGCTAGCACATGTAGTTGCCATGTAGTTCAACAGTTCGACAAACTCAAGCATACACCCGAACCAGGATTGAACTTCAATCCTGCACACACCTGCTCCTGTGTACTGTAGAGGTAGTACTGGCGCTGCTTTATAAGAACTCTTTTGTTAGGCTGAATATGTACCGGCTCATTAACATTGCTGTTCGAGTAAACATTGGGGTTAGATTATGGATGAATCTTTGGGCTAAATTTTAGCGTACACAGTCTGGCACAACATGGTAAAACAACCAGTTTTCCACTGAGGTTTTGGGACCAGCGTAGCCCTTCGTGCTGTTCCTGCGGTTGGGTCTTAGGGTTTACAGCATGGATAGCTTTGGGGCCAATTTTGAGGTCGAGATCAGGGTCACCATTAGGACCAATATCAGGGGTACCGCAAAGGTTATTGTGGGGGCTTGTCACTTCAGTTCCACGGGGATTCTTAAGGGTTCCTATTCCGGCTGTTAAGTTCAGGTCCTAGGATTAAGATTAGGGTGCGGTGAATAATTGAACCAATGTTGAGCTTGGGGTACTAACATGATAAATGTCTTGTCGTTGCTGGTTGATGTTGGCTTGATTACATCTCAGGCTACACCTTGCTACAGCTTGTATTGACCTACATTAGAGTTGCTACGAAGGCCATTATTGGGTTTGCCAGTCAGGGTAGTATGCAGCTTACGACTAAGATTCAAAGTAGGGTTACGGTGTAGATAATGCTAAGCGCTGCTAGTTTAATCAGACTCAGCCATGAGCGCTGTCAACTTGGCGTCAACAACGCTACTATGGGGGGTGGTCAGTATTGGGGCTGCAAGCGCTATTAATCGTGTCATGCTGTTCGGATCGACATGAATTCAGACCGGTATTCAGGCGAATTTCAAGTCTGGCACAGCAAGGTCGGTTGTTAAGAGTCAGGATAGACAAGACACGTTTGATTTGAGGCTTTCAGGCTAGCACTCATAGTTGGTGAATACGAAAACCTATGTTCGAGCTACTGGTACTGTGCATCTCTAGTCTTTCTCCTCAGTCTTCCATGAGCAACACACACAAATATGCCACACGCGGGTATCGTTCATCTTAGCTTTGCATTCCATGCCTCATCATTCTAATTCGCGAATTTGCCTCCACTTGCGCCATCATCATAACTGGTATATCCCACGACATTTTCTACTCGTCTGCACTCGAACCGCCGTCATGATTCAAAGATGCATCCGTAAGACGTAAGAGGATTGTATACAAAAATATTCTGCCGAGATGTGTTGAAACACATTTTAGTCAGGAAAGTGCATGCAATACTTCGCACCAGAAATCTGCCATGGCTTCAAGAACGTAAGCACGCAAGGCTTGCGTGCAATACTCAGCACTGTCATTCGACCTTGTGGGTTGAAACATACCGCCAATTCAGTTGGTATCAAAACCGTTTTTTTTTTGAAAGGCGGGTGCATCATGCAAATACTATATGTATATACTCGCAGTTTCAATGAGACATGCTACGAAATCCGGCTTTCGATTGGAGCCTCGTGATGTTGGTCCAAGTCAGGGACACGTAGCATCACGTAACAGTTATTTGTGAGAAACAGTTGTGAGCTTGGGAGGGGCGTAGGACAAAGAGCTTTGTGGTTTCGACCCTTGGATTTCAGTCAAAGCTGCATGAGCGCCGGCGTCTCGGCAGGGATGTCGAAGGTTGTGGAAGCATGGCCATCAGAATAGCCAAGCAGGGACCTGCCCACCATATTTTCAGATATCAAGTTGAGACGTCTCGACAGACTCCTTATCTGCATTTATCTGCACTCCTACCCTCGTTTCCTGTGGGTCTTGCCTACACCTCTTGCCGCAACTCCTGCTTGTGCTGCAGAAGCACAAGCAAGGCAGCAGCTTTCCTACCGCCACACAAGGCCCACAGGCAGCTCGACATGCATGCGCTGATTGCATAACTACCCCAACCCACCCACTCAGCCACTCACTCACCCCGTCTGACAGACTCACTCCCCCGTCCACCTCCCTTGTTGATGGCTCCCTAGCTCTCTCTCTGTCTCTCTCTCCCTTGCTTGCTTAGCTTGCTCCCTCTCCCTGCCCCTCTCCATCTCTCCCTCTCGCTCGCTATGCCTCTCCCTCTCTCCCTCCCTCCCTCACCTCTTCAGTCTTTTGCGCGGCCATCGGACAACACTCACATGCGTGTTTATCCTCGAGCCTGTTTGTGCCCTCTGCATCCTCGGCCAAGAAGACCGCATAACCTCCGCACTAGGCAATCTGGAGACAAACACTGACTGAGCAGTGTTTTTGGCTATCGCCAAATGGCTTCGTCGAACCAGGAGCGAGGTCGAAGGGCTCAGGTTGCCATGTCCATTCATTGAATGCTTCGGCGTCGCAGGACTTCTGACCATAGACATGCATGCTCTCGACACGCTTTCACTGATTCATGGCGCGTCGCGTGTGACTTCCAAGACATCTGCAGCGGGCTTCCAGCGGACGCGTCCCCCGAGCTCTCCCGCATCCAGGTCCTGTCAAGCAAAGGCTGCAGAACTCTCAGTCTGTAGTTCTTGAAGCCGCAAGTCCCTGTGACGCTTTGGACACAGCTTTGATCAATGTAGACTTGACACACCAAACAAGCTTCAACAGCAAGTGGTCTGACAAACAATGAAGGCTGCCTTCGACCCCGACACGCGTAGGCCCTGTGTCCCAAATCCTCAATTCACTGAAACACGGAGCCGAGTCCGAAGTCACAGGAAAAAAGACACCTGATCCGTAAAGGTGACGTTGGAGACGAGACCATCCGCATCCTGAGGAACAAAGCCAAAAGCCGTGCGGAAAGACTTGTCTTGTGGGCGGGCCGGAAAGGCGCGTCACACTTTCGTTGCAGATTGAAGATTCCTCTAGCCCACCCGCAAAGCCTGCGAAGCGTGCCGCTTTCTTGAAGCTAGGGACCGGGGCCGAAAGGTATGCAACTTGATTTGGTACCAGGAGAGTGCACCATGCTGGCGATGCCGCTCAAGACTGCACCCTTCAACACTCGCAAATCCGATGCCCGAGACCCTGAGATCCCCTAAGCTTTCGATCATTTCTCAAAGATGCCTCGAACCTCACGAAGGCCGGCGTTGTCATCTCCGCTAGGGCAGACCTCCACAATTTCTGCGATCAAGGCATCGGGTTTAGGGCTGGCCACGAGCGTGTCGGGTACCGGATTTGAAGCTGCAGTCGCTGACGCTCGCAATCACGAACCAGCACGAAAGACTTCTTGCGTAGCATGATAAAGACGACTGCGACTCATTCCTGCAACCCGAGCAAGAGCACAGACGGCCTGCTGTAGACGAGCAAGAATTCGTGTGGAGCTTGTGGCGTTTCGGCAGGAACATCCTGCAGCTGAAAATGCTTCGAGGCTCAGGCAGAGTTGAGACGTGGGCGGTTGGAAAACGGAAGTGAGCAGAACCCTCAAGGTCGAAGGATCTGTACAATTACCGAAAGCCTGTATGGAGGATTTATGAGGATTGATTTCGATCACGCCACCGTCTTGCATAAGGATAATGCCACTGGAAGTAACCGCGACAACCTTCGAGGCATCTTGATGGCTCAAGCTGGATCCAGAAGGTCAGCGGATTTCACGAATGCTTGTGTCTGCAGCTTTAAGGAAGACAATGTTGGATCTTCCAGCGGACTAAATCGAGTTCCAAAGCAGTACTCGCAAGCGCCGAAGCTTTTGGATGCCTGAAGCGTCGCCGTCCCTCCCGAAATTGCATTGTAGCATAATCCCCAAGCCACCTCGAAACCTTAAACCTGAGCCAAAATCCCGGGAAAAGCGCAGCAAAACATTTGATGTGATTCTGATAAAACTCCGATGCCGAGAAAAGGGACAAAAGCAGAGAGAAGCAACTACAACAAGCGAACCAATGAACACCCAGGACAACACCAACGCCGCACTACAGCTTGTACAGTCGTTTCAGAAACTCTCTGGACTGTAGCCAGTCAGCAACGACATCTTCAATGCCGAAATCACGAAGGACTCCAGATCCATACCCGGCTCCAAACATGCACACACCGCTTAGGAGCACCAAAACCAGAAAGCTGCAACGAACTAGCCGGAAGCCATGGAACAATCCTGCGGAAGCCATGAGCTCTGCCTTAACTTGCCACAAGCCTCAACTCTGCCATCCAACCTCACAGGACTGCACAGCCCAAGCCCTGTTCAAGAAGATTTCTTAGAAGCCTAAACTCACAAGGCCGGGTCCAGGCGAGTGGTTCCCACTGGAAGCTCGCTTCCCAGCTGCGACCGCCCAAGCCCCGCCGAGCCCTTCCAGAACTTTGAGGCTTCGACTTCGGATCCTTAAGATTCTTCTTACTGCTCGAAACACCCTTCTCGACCATCTCGCAATATCAGCCCTCTAGCCTTTCGACTATGGCATCCTTCTCGCCTGTCGCAATTCTAGTTTCGGGCCTCACCTTGGGGATATATCTTCAGGGTTGGTGCAGGTGGATCTTGACTCAGACGGTGGGCTCGAAGAGGCGAATGCATTATATTAGTTCGAACTCAGATACTTTAAGGGCACAGTACCTCCTGTGAAGTATCCTGAAAACTCAAGGACAAAGGATAATCTTTGATACATCTGTGCTCAACCAAAGTATTAGACCACGAAACAGGATAAATCTGTGCCAAACGGGAAACTCACAGGGAGGATAAAGCTGTTGCTGCATAAATCTGTACCACAGGGTAAACAGGAAGGATAAAGCTGTTGCTGCTGCTAGCCTTGCAGGAGAGGGCTAACCGAGCCGAACAGTGTTGACATGCTCGTAATTCTGACCGCCTGAATCCGAGAAACGCAACGTAGCAGGATGCTCAACCGCTGCGCGCTGTAATGCAGCGTGCAAAGGCCTGTG
Source organism: Symbiodinium sp. clade A Y106 (assembly GCA_003297005.1). Taxonomy (NCBI): domain Eukaryota; class Dinophyceae; order Suessiales; family Symbiodiniaceae; genus Symbiodinium; species Symbiodinium sp. clade A. Next base: position 104,680 of record BGNK01001497.1, on the reverse strand, counting down.
CCAGGAAGACACGATAGCCCAGCACCAAGGAATTGTCAACTGGCTCGTCCCAGGTGGTGACTCCTGCGACGCGAGATCAAACCAGATCAGTTCAATGGTGTTGATGGACAGGCTTGTGTAAAATGGAGTGTGGGCTGAGATGGCGGGAGTGTACAACTTCAGGCTGTGCAGCCTTGTTCTTAGCTTTCCAGATTTCCACCTGTCACACGTATTCGAGGGGTGATGAAGCTGGCATGCTCACATGCAGGCAACAAGCCCTGTTGCAAAAGTGTTGCAGAAGCACTTATGGCGGGTCCTCCAAGCTCGCCCAGGTCTAGGTCTTTGCCAATGTAGCTCAAATTCGAAACGATGCCTGGGCCAAATCACCATCAGCTGGAACTTCAACGACGGCATCGCAAGGCACGGTACCGTGCGAGTCTTTCCAACGTTTGGGAGAAGCTGCCATCTGAGTCGTACAGCTCCAGTGACACGGGCGTCGTCTGCTCGACGAAGGAGGATCTGCATAGGTTGCGGGGGGAAGTCCCCAGTGCAGGAGCAGAAAAACTAATGACGAAGCAAGCTTTGCCGGGCCGTGGAGCAATAACCTGCCACAAATTCTAATTAGCATAAACGCGGAGCCTCGTGTAGATTGCGAAATGCGTGCCACTGCACTGCCGGCCAATACACACCTGAGCATCCAGCACTCATCCAGCCGACATAGTTGAGACGATGAACTGCAGATGCAGGGCGGCGCTCGTCTTCGCCAATTTCAACTGATTTCGGGTGCCGGGTTAGGGCAGCTTCCGGTCGACCCAGCGACTGTGGCGGCCGCTGGGTCGATGCTCGACACTGCAATGATGGCATGCAATACAGTAGCGCCGAGGGACGGTGGAGTAGGCTTAATTTACATTGGACCAATGACGACAAGGCGAAAACTGCAGTGATGACGAAACAGTTGACACTTGCTCCCGTCTGGCTTGAAGGCTTTTGGCACATTCAGGAAGTTTGGAGCATCTAACAGAGTCTGACAATGTCCAAAATGTCGGGCCACTCGATCAGTGTCTGCAGGGATGCTGACGTTGTGCACCGCTGGCACGGTGCTGTTCTTGAGGATGCGTCCGCCTGTCGGAAAGGTGAGGAACCGCTCCGCCAACGCTCCGGCACCGTACACCCGTTTTCCAGTTATACGAGGACGATAACGGAACAGTGCTGACAAGAAATCCAAAAGTTGTGCTACAGCTGCAGTTTCTGGACCGCTCGGGACTGCTGTTGGGGGAGGATCTGGAAACTCCTAAAGACTGCTGGATATGAGAGGGCTATGTCGCCGCTATGTCGCTGCGACAAAGCACCGCGACAAACGTTGACAAACTGCCCTCAACCATTTCAACGGTCGTCTCGTCCTCAGACGGGCCCAAACCGAACACCATCAACCGTGGGACTGTTTGCTGCAGAAAGAAGACACCACCTTTGAGGAAGAGTGCCTAAATTCGATTCGACACAGTCTGTTCATTCCAGATGAAGGTTCTAGAACAGTGCTATGTTGGGAAGGCCAGAGTGCCTGACGCCTCTGGCCCTCAAGTGATAATCTCCCTCACTGGCATTGCAGACCCAGGCACCTAACATGCTGAAGTTGGTGAGCTCTACGATCGAGCCACCGGAAGCCGTTGTCGAGAGATATACCAGGTACTCCTCAACCTGTTAGAAGCTTGAGGGGTTCTGGATCCGGAGAAGAGTTTTGAGATTCAGATGGTCCTGACAGGTTGGGCTCTAAGCCTGATTCGGACATCTGTCTTGCGGCCAATAGAAATCCTGCTCAAGCAGAGCTTCATGTAAACACGAAACAAGCCACGCCTGTCCCAAGAAAACGGAAACCTGCACCTCTGAGCTCAGAATACCTGAAGTCAGCTACTCTTCAGCACCAATTCGACGGCCTATGCTATGGCCCTGGAACAGCTTCGTCGACGGGCGGCCAGACGGTCGTCCTCTGGTGGCTCCCACTCCAATGTGCCGCCCAAATCCTGGAAAATCCAGTGGACGGGCGTTTGACTTTAGGGCATTGGGCTATACGGCGATGCAGTGATACACCATCGCTGCCTTTTTTCTGGGGCTGCGGGAAGTTCGGAGCCTCGACTTTCAGGCAATGATACTGGATAGGAGCTTGTCGCAGGGCAAGAAAGCCGGGAGGTTGAATGGACTCACAGTGTTTGATTGTGGAGTTGGGGGTCTTGGTTCCGTTTGGCTTGACGGCTTCCGGGTGGCTGAAGGAGTGCCGGCTTAGGGAAATAAGCCTTTAGGTCATTCAGTACACTTCTTGAGGACGAGACATAAGTTGCTATGTTCGGAGTTTAAGCTTTGGGGCAATGTTGCAGCCCTGACTTCTCATCATCCAGATCCTGAGTTTCACCAACCATACGTTCCCGCAACGGTAGCGCATGCTGAACAATCCTTGCTCAAAGCCAAGATTCGCCAAAATCCAGGTCGTAGTCCACGAAGGTAATGTTGCTCACCGAAGCGGACCTCAGTACCGAGGTGCCTTGAAGACTCAGCCAGAAACTGCCTTTGGATTTTAGATTTGGAAAAATGTTGGTGCTGGGCTGGTTGAGGGTTCAAGCCAGTTGAGCCTGGCGAAATGTGCTTGCAGCATCTTACGGCTGCAGACTTCGGTATGACAAGACGCTGGGCATCTTTGTTTCCAACATCAAGAGAATACCAGGGCGCTCGTCCACCAGCGCTATGGTCGTCGGAGTTGTCTGCTCCACCAGCGACGACACGGTCACAACTTGCAGAGGACCGTACTCCCTCAGTTCAAACGGATCTGCGACACACAGTCCTCCTGCAGGCTACTACAGTACAGCACAGCTCCACAAGTGCCAAAAGGGGCCCCTTCTCGCAAGATGTATATACCACAGTCTTGTGCACGAGTGCACACTGTGCACAGAAGTTTAATTTCAACCAGGTGACAATGGGAAAGTGTACATTTCGCTGGAGTTGATGCCCACCGGTATATCGCTGCTGAACCTGCAGGCACTCTATATGTGCGGGTTGCGGGAAGCTCCTACCATGCGACCTATTGGGCAGTGATCTTGCTGGTGAAACGACGAGGGTGAAGACGAGGATGATGTTGGCGATGATGCTGAGCAGGAGAAGGAGGAGGAGGAGGAGGAGGGGGAGGATCGTGATTATGGTGGTGATGAAGAAGATGGTGACGACGAATACAGTGATTCTGATGCTGTAGTCTTGTTACTACGACTGCATTCACCCCTTCACGGAAACAGCTGCTGACACCTGTGCCCAAGCATGCCAAAACTCGCCGCCCCTGCTTCGAACCCCAAGCTAAGCCTGCAACCCAAAATACAACCCAACAAGTTGTACCGAAATGCTTGCCGCATCCAAGCGGCTGAATGCGCGTGCCGGCCGCCAAGCCGTACAGACCTTGGAGTCTTTGAGGGCACTCATCATAGGAGCAAGAGCAATGCCAATTTCGCTCAGAGTCTTGAGAAAAAGCACGCTAAGTGTACAGTTCTAGCTTAGGGCATACATGAGACCGTGACCGCAGAAACCACACAAACCCGATTGCTGCCTTGACCGATGCTCTCTGCGAAAAGGGTAAAGCTTCTGGTATTCGAGGACTTAGGTGCAGAGCTCTGTCTGTTGGATACCCACCCATGCACAATCAGCTTAGGCTGCAAAGCACTCGTCCTGCATCGTCCTGGTAGGGCCTAGAGGCTTGTCTAGAGCTGGTGCGACTCCGAGCGTCGGTACAGCTCGACCTTCTCGGCGGTGACAGGCGCGGTCCATGTGACAATGCCCCCGATCTCCCCAGCATCCAAGTCAACTGAGGATCAAAGGCCAGGGGGGCTCAAAGGCACACGCGGACTGCATATCTTCAAATCACAGTAATGAATGAGCAGAGCAAATAGAAACGGTCAACTTAACATCAAACAAAGCGACGTGATTGAATAGCTCGACTGATCCAACTACGAGAAATCATGCAAAACCGACTGAATCTATCTGAATCTCAAGACTACGACTGTGTGACGGGGGAGCACATCCACACATGAAAACACGCGCCCTTCAACTCTAAACACGCGACCACAACACGAGGCACCAACCTGCTCGGCAGCACCACCAGCGGGAAACCATCAACGCTGACAGTAGCAACAGCAGCCGCGGCAGGGAACAGCAGCAACAACAGCAGAAGCAAAAACTTGTAGCAGCGAGCAATAGCGACATCAGCCACAACAATGACCCTAGCGAATGCCAAACACAACTCCGACCCCCGAAGAAAGATCAAGGAAGCCCGAGCCAGAAGCCTTTGCACACAGGACACAAGAGTCAGTCCCTCCTGCATTGAGAAACTGGCACCGATGCCTTGCTAGCAGTCTAGCAGTGTTAACGACGAAAGTCGTCACGACTGCAGATACAGCTCGAAATGGAAACCCTTGGCCCTGCTGCCAAAGATACGATCGGGGCAGGCGGCAGCAGAAACGCTGGCAGACGTGTCATCAATCTCTAGCCTCGACGGTGCACGGCAGCAAAAGTGTCTGCCATGCTCCGAAAATCGCATCTTCCATGCTCTGGGAGTTTCAGCGTCGTAGATGGTGCAGCAGCACATGCTCCGGTTGCTAGTCTGGTGCGAAGTGGCCAATCAACTCAAAACCTTCCGCAGGATCCGTACCACGTCACGAAGTAGGCGTTGTCTGCTCCAAGAACAACTCCGTCGATACCTGGCTCTCAGCGAATCATGCATGAGGGGACACATGCATGTGTGTAGTTATGTATTTATGTATGTACGCATGTACGTAGGCACGCATGTAGGCATAAATGCATGCATGCATGCATGCATGTACGTATGCATGTACGTTAACGTCCGACTTTTGTGCTTAACTCTAGTCAGATCGCAAGTGGCCCAAAACTAGGATAAACACGAAACAAAACTTGGAGTCCTGTTCTTTTGGAGATGGAAATAATTACAAGTTGGAAAACTAAGTCGGACATACATGTATGGTAATACGCATGTACGCATGTATGCATGCATGTATGTATGCATGCATGCATGTACGCATGTACCTACATACCTACATGCTGTACATGCCTACATACATACTTACGTACATACATGTGGATGGATGGATGGATGGATGGATGGAGGGAGGGAGGGAGGGAGGGGAGGGAGGGAAGGGAGGGAAGG
>BGNK01001497.1:96652-99349 GCA_003297005.1 Symbiodinium sp. clade A Y106 | reverse complement strand
GAGGGAAGGGAGGGAAGGGCGGGAAGGGAGGGAACAGAGGGAAGAGGGAAGGGAGGGAAGGGAGGGAAGGGAGGGACGGATGGAGGGATGGACAGATGGAGGGATGGAGGGATGCAGGGATCGAGGGATGCAGGGATGGAGGGATGGAGGGATGCAGGGAAGGAGGGATGCAGGGATGGAGGGATGCATGGATGGATGGATGGATGGATGGATGGAGGGACGGACGGATGGATGGATGGATGGAGGGATGGATCTGTGCGGCAATTAGTTGCATGGCATTGTTGATTTGCAACGACACCTGGAAAGACCAAACGGACACGAGGACATTACGTGCAAAATGAAGAGAGCTGACAGCGCGAATGGCCGACACGAACGCACATATATATATATACATAGACACGCACGCACACACACATAGACACACACACACACCCGCGCGCACACACACACACACGTGTGCAGATCTCCATGCCAAGCTTCACTTCCTGACACCTGAAACTACGCCTGAATCGCTGCCATCTTCATTAGCACCGCTAAAACTCAAATCAGTCAGAACAGAGTCAATTCTCTATTTCCAGGTCCGCGGCTTGCGTAACATGCACAAGTTGAACAGGTGTTGACCTTGGAAGCCCTTGCCAATGCCCACCGTGGCTGAGTCCAAGCCACAGAATACACCAGTATGTGCGTGAAGGAGAGGATTCTGGTCTCCGCTGGCATAATGTGGGTGTTGAAGTGCGGCGAAAAGCTCTCCACATACTGGCGATTCCTTAGCAAGAATCTTCAATGCAGATCCGCACTCCAAGAACAGCGATTTTAGTTGTTCAGCTTGTCTGCAACGCCGTCTCGCAAGCACTAGAAGCTAAGAAGCTTGAACTTAGCTTTTATTGCATGGATCGACCCAGCACCAGCAATCACCAGCATACTCCGGCATCGCATGGAATGCATGCCATGCTGACCCCAGTCATCTGCCCTGCCTCTGCTCGAGCTTATGCCCCTTTTCGCTCTAACGTGCACCTGTGTTGCGTTGCCACCTCATAAAGACATAGCCATGCTGTTCCATCATCCCCACTCCCACTTCTGTTAATGCCGTGGTGCTCAAGACCCGGCGGCACGGCCGCAGAGCCGTTCCTCAAGGCGGCTAAGGCAACCAAGCTGTCAGGAGCCGAACAAACTCCCTTGGCCTTGTCCGGATTTCTACTGACTCGATGCTCGGGTGTGGGAAAACCTTGCAGTGCTTCTCGCAACATCAAACCGTCACTGAAACCAGTGGAACTCTGTGTGGCAAGAAAAGCCCGAACATCCCTAAAGTACTGATGCTTCAAATGGCAGGAGCCTACTCACGGCTACCCCATGGGCTTAGCATGAATCCGAGTTCAGGCATTGGGACTTAGAGCTTGTAGGTTGCTTCTCCCTCCTAGCTTCACCCAGGCTGCAGCCAAGAAGCCCGTCGGAAGCTACGCCTTGGGCTACACATCCGCTCGAAGCACTGATTCAAATCCGGAGCGTCACGGACCGTCCTGCTCCTCAAGGCATGCCTATACCCGCGAAGGCTGGTGGCGGATTCTTGGCAAACCCGAGGACTTGCGATAACAATCATTGAAGCCAAACCCAAACGTTGCCAGACTCGGAAAAGCATCAACACAGCATCAAACCTGAAACGGAAGGCCTCCCCGTGACAGACAAGGCCGTTCTAGTGCTGTCAGAGGTGCCGGCCACGTAGGCGTAGAACCGATAGACCTTCCCGTTAACAGGCTGTAAAACCGAAGTTTCAGGCCGCCCTGCCGAATTGCTGGTTGTAGCGGCAGGTTGGGGTCTCACGAGCTGGAGTCTCTTTTGCTACCGATACAAGTGGGAGGCTTTAGTGCAAGCAGCAGTGATGCCCACACAGAAAGGGATACCTGCATCCGATTGTGCAAGTTCTGCTGTGTGCACGAGCACTTTGCCGCAAAGAATACAAGGTTTTTGTCTAGGGCTGGCGGTTTAAGGCAACGCGACTTCACCAGATGCCCTGATGCCTGGCTGGTGTCCGGAGGGATATCCCAGGAAATTATGCCACCCAAATCTCCCGCATCCAGATCCCGGTCGTCGAAAGCCAGGTTGGAGACCTGAACCACGTGCTCAAGTTGTATAGACGGAAGCCTGAAAATCTACAGCACAATACTCAGCACAATACCAAGCAGTGCCGGGGCCCTGGTTCAAGTGGATGGAACTGTCAAGGATGACATGTTGGCTGATCATGCAAATGGACACAGGTCCGCAAGGGCTGCAGCTTTTTGGGGGCGAATGACTTCAGACTTTACCTGTTCCAAAGAGCGCTCATTCTCTCCGGACTTCCATTGTCTGAGCGTAGCGAGCGCCTTCCTTGGACCAAGCGGCAGATGAAATGGAATCGGAAATCTCGACGACCGGCGGTTCGGACTGCTCTGTGAGAACTGAGAAAGTCGTCACCTGTGATGGAAGCTCGAAGCGTTCCCTGTCGGCTTCCTTGCCAAGTGCAAGGAGGTGTGCCTGGATGTGCGTGTAGGTGACATTGAGGGTCTCATTCACCTGGCGTGTCGTGCTCTGCTTGCTGGAGGTGGTCAGCGTCGGGTGCCACGCATTGTGCCCGAAATTGATGGCTACATGTCTGATGAACACTGGCCAGCTGGTCACTGGCCTCGAAGAACAGGAAGCCCGACTGGTGCTTTTACGACACAA
>BGNK01001497.1:56652-91652 GCA_003297005.1 Symbiodinium sp. clade A Y106 | reverse complement strand
GGCTGAGAGCGAGTGAATAAGCAAGAAGGCGAAGTTCCTTAAGCACAGGACACACCTGAAAGCCTGAAAGAACAAACAGCAAGAGTGGTGGTGGTGGTGGTAGTAGTAGTGATGGTAATAGTGGGAGTAGTGGGAGTAGCAGCAGCAGCAATGGGAGAGGAGCAGCAGCAGCAGTTGCAGTGGCAGTGGCAGCGGCAGTAACACTCGCAGTAGCAGCAGCGGGAGCAGCAGCAGCAGCAGGATCAACAGCACGTGCAGGAGCAGGAGCAGCACAAGGAACAGGAGCAGTAGCAGTAGCTAGCAGTTAGATAAGTAGTCAGCGGCAGCGGTACCGGAAGCGATAGCGGCAGCGCTGGCGGTAGCGGCAGCAGCAGCAGCAGTAGCAGCAGGCAGCAGTAGCAGCAGTAGCAGCAGCAGCAGCAGTAGCAGCAGGAGATAGCAGTAGATAGCAGTAGATAGCAGTAGATAGCAGTAGATAGCAGTGGGTAGCAGTGGGAGTAGGAGTAGGAGTAGTCGTCGTCCTAGTAGTAGTAGTAGTAGTAGAAGCAGTAGAGCAGTAATAGCAGTAGCAGTAGTAGTAGTAGTAGTAGCAGCAGCAGCGCAATCGTGCTGCTGGCAATATGACGTTGCAGTGGCGGTGGCAGTGGCAAAGGTTGTACCTTTGTACCTACTGTTGTTGTTGTGGTGGTGGTCCCGGTCCTCGCAGCAGTAGTAGCAAAGGCAGTGGAAGTACTGGTAGTTGTTGTTGCCGTGTAGACTAAGGCTACGACGTCTTGACAGTAGCAGTGAAGTATCAGCAGTTACAAGCGGCGCACTGATCTGTTTGTGCTCCCTACGCCAGAAGGCTTCTGCAAAAAGGCGAGCTGCTGCAGCGGGGTGTTCACAGGAACGGCAAAGTAGTCAGTACCTTAAACGAGAACACACAGACTTCGCTCCGTGTCATGACGTGCCGTGAAGGGCTATGTAAGGTTTCCGGTCAACCACTCAGACACACACGGACACGCACAGAGACCTTCGATCTTGACATTTTCAACTTCGAGACTACAACGCACGAGAGACACCGGGACATCTTGCCAGGCTGCAGGTATTTATGAAAAACCTCCACGGTTTCGAACAGAAAATTCATGAAGGACACTGTCAGGACAGTCCAGGAACGGCCACATGCGCAACCTACAATTGACCACAGCGAGAGATTGCGACGAGGCTGTGGGTTAAGGATGCCTTCACAGAAGGCCTAAACTAATCAAAAAGAAGTCGTCTCACAAAGTGTCCGCATCAAGTCTGGTCTTTTCCGAACGGTAGCCGCGCATGGGATAAGTTTAAACCGAAAGGCACCAGACTGTTCACGAACTGCTCAGATCTGCCCCACCACTGTGGCGAGAGCACGTTTCCCATGAAACTGCATCAAAACGGTTGGCCCTGTCACAATGTCGGGCATGCAAGCCACGAAGACAAACGCAACGCGCTGATAGCAAGTGGTTGTAAGCGGCGGGGCACCTTCTGCTTGCTGGCCAACCAGGGACTTGCTCGTCCCTCCCCGGTCCTCTCAGGTGGACATCTGCTGCACCAATGTGCGCTCATGAGACGTCCACACACTGTCTCTGCGTGGCGTGCGTGCTGGCGTGCGTGCTGGCGTGCGTGCTGGCGTGCGTGCGTGCGTGCGTGCGTGCGTGCGTGCGTGCGAGCGAGCGAGCGAGCGAGCGAGCGAGCGAGCGAGCGAGCGTGCGCGGGTGCCAGCGTGCGGGTGTTTGATTGTGTGTGCGTTTGTGTTTCTGCTTTTGTACTTGTTTGCATGCGTTCATACGACATCAGCAACTGCACCAGTAAGCAAGAAAAGCCGAGCAAGAGCAACCGCGACTAGATCAAAACCTTGCCGAGTTCGGCTCAGCTTCTATAAACTCCAATCATTATTATCCTCCTTCACATCGGCATGCAATACTCCTGGTGCTACCAGCCACAGACTTAAACACTTCATTTGAGAGGTCCTGAGACAGGTAGATCCTGTAGCCCGTCACCGTCTGGGTGACCTCCGGCGCAGTCCATGTCAGCGTCCCAGCAACTTCGCCTCCAAAGACTCTTGGGCTGCTCAACCATGGCCATGGTGAGAATGATGATGCTTCTTTCTTCACTGGCTTCGGTCAGTCTATTTTGGATGCTGCTGTGCGGGGATCCGGCATGCAAGGCCTCCTGAAGTCGGAGCAAATCCCGCTACTTGCCCATCACGACCATCATCGTAATATGCATCGGCATTACCAGTTCCCTATCAAGGCCATAACATCACGGGTATTAGTAGAACCGTCCAAGGAGCAGGTACGAGAAGTCTTCGTACACAATATGAACGAGTAACTCGTAAATACCACTGAATGTCACGTTCCCAATGCCGATCTGTATGTTAGACAATTATGTATGGCATACCAAAACGACATGTCCAATTTGATGAAAGCAAAACCTATTCTTGCTACGACACGAAATGTGACATATAAACATATATATCATGTTCAACAAAGTACAATTAACTTTAACACGTAACATTGAACTCTTATCGTTTAGAGTTCAATAACCACAGAAATGTAGCCTATATTTCATGTATACGTATTACTGTTGAGATGTTCGCCGGATACCTCGTTGACACTTCGCATTGAGCTAAACTAAGATAAGTATAGCAAATTACAATTCTGCAAGAAAAACCTGCTGAAAGTAGTAGCTACTTGATATTCGCTTAACACTTCACGTTGATATAAGACTTCCCATACAATAATCACTAGCATATACTCAGACTCAAAACCTGATTGAAAGTGGCCCTGGCATATTGCTCAACAGCATTCAACTACAAGTAAATCTAAGGCAGGTAACATGCAGTGCTCATTTAGCGCAGTTCTGACCATGTAAAACTGACATATAGCCATTGCTTAGTTAGTACGTAGCTTAAAATAACTAGTTTTTCCGTGATGTTCCCTCAATGTATATGTCATGGTTAGCTTGATTCGTCTTTGCGGCATTTTTAACCCAATGTCTAGTTCATCTCTTATGAACAACGTCATGTTCAGGCTATGTGTGTGTGTGTATACATATACAGAACATGTTTTTTGTTTCTGGTCGTTGAAGAATACTCTCTTCAAACTATCGTATTTGGCGACAGGGTAACCAAGGTCTCACGAATTTTGTTGGGGCTTTGCTACTATCTGACTGGCTAGTATTTCTGCAATGGTCAAGTACCAATCTTCACCAGGATTGAACCATTTAGAAATGGGTCCAATACGCACTAACGTGTCAAAAAGCACTGGAAATCCAATTCAGTGCTACGCAAATGAGAGTTGGTTAAGAAGCAAAGACGCATTGAAATAAATTATCTGATGCAATTGTCTACACATTGCCTGGGTGTTTACACGATAGCCCGACATGACAAATATCAGAAACTGAGTGAATATGAACTGGTTATGAATATTGTCTGGATACTGCAAAGATTGTTAATTGGGCATTATCTGTTGTTTTATTGTGACATTGAATTTAAACATCATGGAATGCTGAACAAGTGGTTTTAAAAACACATTGGTTGAAAACGGTTGCAGGCCGCCTGTAACCTGAAAAAGATACCTATCCCACTCGCTCATTTCCACCTGCTCTGACGAAAAGTCCCGAGTACGGCAACTTGAGGAACTCAGGCTTGAAGAGTTCTTGAGCTCGGCTCGGCCAGCTCAAATGAAAGCGAGAGCCGAAGGTCAGCAAGTTTGTCAGCTGAACAAGCTCTTCCGGGAGGGCTGGGCGGGCCCCGAAAGCTTAAGCAGCTTAAGCCCAATCGCAGATTCACATTCACTTCATGGGATATTGTCATCCCACTCGCTCATTGCCACCTGCTCTGACGAAGAGTCCCGAGTACGGCAACCTGAGGAACTCAGGCTTGAAGTGTTCTTGAGCTCGGCTGGGCCAGCTCAAATGAAAGCGAGAGCCGAAGGTCAGCAAGTTTGTCAGCTGAACAACCTCTTCCACTTCTTCAATACTGCTTAGCACTGTCTCGAGGCAGGCAAACAATAGCGAGCACGCCTTCGCAGGAAGCATCGAAGGAGGCGATGCGGCCCCGGCCGACAGCAGAAAGCTCGCTCAACTTCTTGAAGGTAGTGCTCGAAAGTTCAAAGTTTGGCCCACCTGCCTCTCCATGCGATCATCCACTCCAGGCATGGCACCCTGCGAAGCAGCTCTGTGCGGGATGAGCGGCTCATGATAGCATCCCACTGTCGCCGAAAAGTGTGAGCTGAGGCCGGGTAGAGGAAGGGGTCACGCGCAAAGCTGCCGAAGATACTCTTGATGATCCGGATGGCAAACTCGTCGTCAACCCGCCCGTGTTGGCGCCGTGCAAACCTGGCAGTTTTTAGGTCTCTTACGTGGACGAAGAGCCTTAACGTGACCGAAGCCGTCGCCGGGGAAGACAAGGTCTCGTCTGCGCAAACCAAGCATTTCATAGGCAGCATAGCAAGGAACCCGAGGATGACGAGTCCCAGCCAGAGCTTCCATCCCCACCAGGCGGCGAGCGTCAAGCACGCCCTGACAGCCGCAAGCTGGAAGGATGCTTCGGCACTGGCCAGGCTCGACGAGCTGCCACTTCTTATCGATCTGCCATGCTCCCGTCAAATGATTTCGAAAGGAAGGGAACTCGTTCTGGATAGTCGTGACGTGATGGTGCAAACCAAGTTAACTCGACACGGAGCTCGTCTCTGATCCAGGCCTCCTGAGCGCGCTTTGCCTTCCTCATCTTATGAATCGTGCTCTGAACCGGCCTCGAGGTTCAACTCGCCACGGGGCACACGACGACGAGCGGGGCCAGGTTTACGTTCGATATCACCGCCAAGCAGAAGCAAAAACCGGAGCCATTTGGCCGGCAGCTTCTTCATCCCGGAGGCCTCAACAACGAGATCGAACTTCCGAGGGTCGCCATTGAGAAGGTCGGTGAGCCAAGCTGTTGTCACCTGAGTAGCAATGCAGTAACCCGGGGAAATATTTGAGCCAATGATGTAGCCCAGACTGGCTCCCAAAACTCTGGAAATTGCAAATGCTGCCGCACCGATCGTCACACGAGAGTCCAGCAACGCCACGGCCCTGACGCTCCGCAACTCCCGGATTTAATCCAGGACTTGAACACTCGAGCCTCGTTGACATTAATGTGTCCGGGCTTTGCAAAGTCATATTTGAAGTTAAGCCTGAAGTGCAGAGCTCGGCAAATCTCAGAGATCCACTCTGGGTCCTCGCGCCACCCTCTGTCTGCAAAAGGCTCGGAGTCTCCAGGCTCAAGCTCAAAACGTGCTGGAACAGGCATGTCCAGCGTCCTTGCCGTGGCTTCGCGGATATCTTGTGCTGTAACCCCGCAGTGCCCGAACTTAGCAGCAAGCGAACCGATAACTAAACAACGGATTAACCCACGGGGTTGCTGGGAGGACAAGGCTTCGGCGCTTTGCCCAGCCAACGGGGCAGAGCCGTAGACACTGCAACAGTTTGGCACGCAGCGAGAGCAAAAGTCAGCGGCAGAGGCTTCCGTGAAGAGGCGCGCCTGCGAGCTGAAGTGCTGACCCGCCCAAGCACAGGAGCACTCAGCCTGAAGGTCGGCGATCCACGATTTGTTGTGCAGCCACTCGGTGCGCTTAAGGAAAGGCGAACCAAAAGTGCAATGGCAAACCCAACTAAGGACGCAACCCAGCCTAGCCAACCCCTTGAAGCAATGCAAGTGGAAAAGGCAGGACCCGGCAGTCCACAACAGCTGGGGCCTCGGCCTCCTCCTCCTCCTCGCCAGTGTAGTACTCGACAGGAACAGGCCGGGCGTTCGAAGTGAAGGCTGAAAGCTCGAGATCCCTCTCAGCAGCGCCCCTGAGCGAGAGAGCCCGAGTGAAGTGCTCTGTGCCTCCCCAAACAAAGTCTGCAAGCAAGACTTCGAGAGGACCCAAAGCTCGCCCTCGGCTGGTCTCGAAGTCTGCCGAGGTCCGGAAGCACAAAACCAACCCCTCGTCGTCTTCGCCGAGCAAGGCCTCGATGAAACTCACCACGACCTCGGGAGTGGGGAGAGCCAGCAAGAAGCCAATCTCGCGAGTTTTCAGCAGCACGGCCTGCGCCATCCGAGAACGAGCCTGGCCCAGCATTAAGAACAGCATCGGCAGCGGACGCCCAGGCCCAATCCCCGCCTGAGCTGCTTGCTCTTGAACATGGCCTCAAAGTTCGGTCGTCGGCCATCGTGCTCCAGCACCGAGGACGTAGGCGTCTGCTTCGGCGCGGCTGGGGAACGAATGGCTGATGACCTTCCTGAAGAAAGCCCCGGTGGATTCCTGAGTCTCGTGCCGAGAGCCCTGAGTGTATCTCACTTCACCTCGAGTTTTCTGCCCAGCTGAAACCCCGCACGGAAAGCTCTGGCAATCCGAGCTCGAGGAGTCCAGGAAGACCCGGAGTCCCGGAGGCTCCGCGTGAGGTGCGAGCTCGGGCAACTTGAGTGCAGCAAGCTCAGCTGCAGTGACGGCCCCCAGCACCTGTGCAGTAGAAGACCTCTGCTCCACAGAGGGTCGAAGGCAGAGGAAGGGGAGCTCGAAGGCTATTGGTTGACCAACTCGAACCCGTAGTCCGACCCAGCTTCGGTACGCCGGACAGTGATTTCGAGGCCGCTGAAGCGCAAAGTGAGTTCCTCGACTGCGGCTTCCTCAGCCCGATCACTCATTCACCGTGCAACCTGTATTCCCCGAGCCGCCGCCTCGTAGAATCAGGCGGAGCTGTTGAAAAGACAGGTGGAGCGTACCCAGCAATCAATGTGCGAAGGAAACCAAAAGAGGCTCGCCGGCACAATGGTGAGGCCACCAGGGCCGAAGCAAGGGCGCCGAGGCTGAAGCCGCAGCAGAAGATCACAATCCCAAGCAGCACAAGAACGGCCCACGGACAGGGCGTGCAAGGCCCATGCGCCCAGGTTCTGAAGAGCTCACTCGCACCGAAAGCGGCACCGGTCAAGGGCCCATGAACCCTCTACCAAGCCTAATCGCAGATTCACGTTCACTTCATGGGATATTGTCATCGCACATGCTTTTTGAATGCTAGGCAGTGTCTAATGAATGGGGGGCTGGGTGAGACATGAGTGACATGAGCATTTTGCGATTGCGAGTATTTACTACTCAAACCGAATACTGTCGATGTCTCCTGATTCACCAGAACCCTACCCTGCAATGCCACAAAGTCTCTCTTAACAGGATTTGCAGCACCCAAATTGAACACTTATCGGCCCCCAAACAAGCGTTCAGTCGGCCCCCAAATGGCCCCAATTGGACACTTATGGGCCCCAAATAAGTGTTCAGTTGGCCCCAAACTGCAAATCTTATCGGCCCCCCAATTAAGTGTTCAGTCGGCCCACAGAAGGTACTTATCGGCCACTTATCGGGCCCCAAATCTGTGTTCAGTCGGCCCCCAAATGGTCCCAAATTGAACACTTGTCGGCCCCGAATAAGTGTACAGTTTCCACCGAAATAAATGTTCAGTAACCCCAAAATAAGTGCTCGGTTACCACCTTAAATAAGTGTTCATTAAGCCCAAAAGAAGTGTTCAATTTACATGCCATTCTCGGAGCTCTTCTCCTGTAAAGTACTAAAGAGGACATGCCATGTGTACACTTATTTATGCGTACTTCGCTCCCTCTCTTATTACCCCCGGGTCCCTAATACTTTTCTTGAAAAATAGTTTAGTACTAGCGGGTACTAAATTGAATGCTCTCCATGGTCCGTGCTTTATTCTAAACCCTTTTTTGGCAGGCTGCAGAACCGTAAACTTTGAGACTGAATGGGAAACCACCGGACTCAGCCCTCCGATCCTCTACTTGGTCTTTTTCAACTTCTCTTCGGGTGCACTCCGGCCAAATGCTCTGCGAAAGTAGTGTTTTAATATTGGGAGAGGTTCGATCCCATAAGGAGCAGATTATCCATGCATTTGTTAATTTATTGGCGGATCGCTTCTCTGACTAATGCCCGTTGCCATGATCGCAGCGTCATCGCAGTTCCCACAGTTTGTTCGGCTGCCTTGGTCCAAGTCCTCGTCGGTGAAGGCTGGGCCAGACACCTGCACAGTTCCAAGCATAAGGTCATGCTTCCAAACTCGTTCAGTGAGGGGCAGGGGACATGGGACTCAGGGCAACAAATCTTGACAGGACACAGATATAGTTGGAATTTTGCAGGCAGGATTTCGGACCCAGCGCTACGCGTTTGCAATATCATCACCACTGTTCAGCAAAACGATCATTACCAGCAGAACCACCATGGCCATCGACATACATAACAAATAAGGCATCAGGTGCTCATCATGCATGCTGGTGAACATGGTGCCCACCTGATACTTCGCGACAGCTTCCTCGAAGGACAGGCTGTTCGGCGTCGTCTGCTCTGCAAAGTTGGACTTCGTGTACACCACGAAGTGGGTGAAGTTCTGAGGGCACGGAGGGCATATCAAGGTTCGGGCCACGGCTTTAGACTTAGGGGTGCGTGGAGCATGCTGGCCCCAAAGAAAGCATCCCAATGCAGTAATGGCTTCACCAAGGCTCCCCATAGGCATCGCCCTCAACGACCTGACAGGACAAGGTTGCTTGGGCTTGGACCTTCAAAGAAACTCGAACGGCCTGTAGCTGATCAACGCCGGCTGCCACCTCGCCCAGTTGGGACCTGCCAGTGCAAACGCAGCTTTTGTTACCATTCCAGTGGGGTGGCCCTTGCTCGGGCTCGGAGGCATCAGAGCTTGGAAAGGTGGCCGCCGGGCCACACGGGCAGAGACACCAACAATGCAAAGTGGGAGATCCCCAGGCAGCTCTTAGTTTTCGAGGGAGCCTTGCCGAGCCCATGTTGTCCTCGGCGATGTAGATGACCTCACAAGAGTGGTGGCGAGTTCGGCAAGTTCTCCGAAATCTACAAGAACTCCGGAACACTGCCGGGCATCACATCTACAGCAAGATTGATCCGCCTCTCCGAAGGGCAGACGCGAACACATGACTTCTCGAACAGGCTGTTAACCTGTTCGAGAACCTTATGTCTGCTACTTCATGTTGCAACCAGCTCACAATCGATTCGAGGCAGTCCGGTTCAGCAGTCGGCCCCCACACAAGGCTCCCGTTGACCACGTCCATGTTCCTGGGAACAGGGGAGTCTTGGGAGGGGGCTGCTTGACGGCGGGGATTCGCTAACAGTCAGCCTTGACGTGTTGACGGCAGAGTTAAAGCCCAAACTGGCACGAGCGGCAAGTCAGTACCCACGAAACTGATCGTGCCCACTGTGGCATTGTCATCCTGCGCAGAACGCATCTATTTGCCGTCAGGACAGTCCCTATGAAGCTGTCTTTTCTGTGGGGTTTAGGTCTTTAGGTAGTTCATGTTATAAAAGGTCTGACTATCATTACAGCTGCCGGAGAAACCCCCAGAATCGCAGCACATCCTGCCCATGACGAAAGCGGTGTCTGCGAGCTGCCACAGATACCGGCGCACCCAGCCTGGATCTCGACCGTTGCAGGCGTGGTCTGCTCTGCCAGCGAAGACGAAGCGTAGACGAGCCAGTGCGTCCAGTTTTGCATCGCTGTGTCCTTTCCACCGAGAACCCAGCATCAACCTTTCAACTCTTAGGATCCTGAAAGCTACATGTCAGAGTAAGGGGCGAAGCAGCTGCAGGAGCCGAACACGACAGGTCAAGCGGTGCCCTGGTGACGCCAAGAATCAGCAGGGAGAGTGCTGTTGGTATCGCCCAGCCTGAAGGAGCATCACACTGTGCAAGCTGGAACTGCTGGGTGGAGCTGCGAGGCCAGAAAGCCAGGATTCGCGACTCCCGACAAGCATAGTATGTCAGAACCCAGCTTCAAATAAATCGCTACGAAACACATTCAGCTAAGTCTCGCATTGATCTGATAAAGCCATCGGCACCAGGGACCCTCAACGGCCGTGTCTCGATGTCCTTGTTTTGAAACACTGGATTCTTACAGACTCGTTTTTCTTCCAAGATCTGCCAAGGTTTTTCGCATGATCCTGCGATCCCACAAGAATCCGTCCCGGAAGCATCTCAGATGTGGCCCTGAAGCACTTTCGCTTTAGGATGGATTCCGAGGCAGCTGACGGTCGGTCGACTGACCACAAAGTCAAGATCCTTTCTCACCACCCTACAACTCAGACGAAGCTCCGGGCAGAGAGGCAGCATCTGCCGTGCGACTGTCAACGTAGCCCGGGCAGCCCGAAGACTTAGCACAATTGCCGAAACTCTCCAAGGGTTTGCAGGCAAAGTTTCGTGATTGGGTGGCCTTTCGGTGCAGTCAGGGCTTTCCGAATTGGTTCGAGCTGAGGATGTGGGGCTTCGCATGCAGCCTGCAGCTGCAAGCACTTATGCTGCAAACACATGCACTACATAGTCTGGGTATGTAGGGAGTTACGTTCGCAAAAAATACGTGCGAGTTTCGAGAGAATGCCTGCGCTCGACGCCCAAAAAAAGCGACAACTCAACTAATAAATGCAACACGACCCTGCACCCTTGTAGGCTTTGGACGCCGTCCATGCCGAGGTAGACGAAGTAGTGCGATACCTGGACTCTAGTTAGACTCTCAACTCAAGCCCACGTTTTGCCTTCATTATTGTTGACGCTCTTCGAGCTCGTGCCTTTCCAACCTGTAACTCTCACACGCTGTTCTCCAAGCTCGCTCGGGGGCTCCGAAAAGTCTCGGTGAGCCTGCAGTTTACGAGAAATCTTTAGGTTTGAGGCCCATGGGCCCTGGAGACCACAGAACAGCAGGCCTCAAAGAAGCCTGCATTTCGAAAAAAACACTCAAGCACATCCTGCAATCTACGTAACTACACAACACCCACGGCCGCAAATCACCAAACTCCTAAAAATCCCTGGATGACTCCAACCTCTGTGGTGTTGGCAGGTGCTGCCCAGGTCAAGTGACCTGGCGCGAGTCCGGCACCAGTGATTCTTGCCAGTTCTCGGTCCTTCCTTCTGTTAGCCTCAAACCTTTACCATCGTGAGAGTCATGAGTCCCGCTCTTTGGACCTGCGGCTGGGCCCATCCAGATCTGATGAGTTCGCAGAGAAAGAAGGAGCGAGAGAGCGCGAGTATCCCGATCGGAGAAGTCATCATTATCATCTTCTTCGTCATCAACACTACCACCCCTTCGGCCGCCGCCATCACCACTGCCGCCACCGCGACTGCCCCCGCCGCCGCCACCCCATTACCACCATCATCCAATGTTGGAAGATCATAGAGAACGCTACATTTAAGGCGATTCTGCCATGTCTCGGGAGTGCCTCCCAGCTCAAAGGCATCAAGGTCGCAGTCTGGGAACGTGAGGTTCTGCACCTCAGCGTGTACGGTACGTAATAATCAACTTGGGTCACGAAATGATGACACTGTTTGTCGATGCTGTATGCTCCGAGCATGTCTTTACTCCCATGCGAGTCTCGGAGCTTGAATCCTCCCGGAAGGACAAAACTACAAGACATTGAAAGGCAACAATCGGGGACAATCCTTCCCACCCTGTGTCCGCATCGGCTCCGAAGACCCCGCACAAAGACCGGATGATTCCCTCGAATTAAATCTCGTTGCGATTACTATGTTACTACGCGCAAACCCTGCTATCCACATCCCGAAGCCGCAGACTTCCTCGGAGGAAAGCCTTTGTGAAAAGACCAACCACGATCCAGCGTAACAAAAAGCGAAACGAGTCGGCCCGTTGCTGCTGCAGGGTGGCCGTTCCATCCGCGTCAAACAACCGTGCCGACACCGGAGTTGTTTGCTCCTAGCCGGAGTTTGGATCCTCAAAGCAGAGACCCTCCATGCTAACACTTCACGGACCGACTCACCTCGAGGGCGGATGCTGCAGAAACGAGGATGTAATCGAAGTCGCTGCGCGCCGTGTCTGCTGCCAGCACCACCTCTTGAGAAATTTCTCTGCGAGGCTTCATAACGAATCTCAACAAACCCTTGATTATGCTTCTCCTACCGCTGTGGCCCAAGAAATATAGCAACCAACTGGCTGAGGCTTGGGGTCCGTACACTGTACCATGTGATGAGTCCGACCTGTTGCGGGGATTGGAAGGCAACAGCCGAAAGTGGTTGTGTTGATCAAGGGTCTGATCCCTTCGCTGATAAGCTTTCAATCGCATGAAGATTTGAAATCCACACTCACTGGAGGACCACCCATGATGTAACGAAAAGCCTCCAAGCAACTTGCTGTAAAATCCCAAACAAACGAGTGGGAAAAACCCTAAACCCTAAACCCCTAAACCCCTAAACCCTAAACCCTAAACCCCTTCACAAGCCAAGGTGCTGTGTTGCTGCCAACAGGGCGGGAGCCGACAAGGGATTTCGTTTGCCCCAGCGTCGTCGAAGACAGGTAGATGCCTCACTGTTTCCCAAATTCTGGGGCTCGAAAGTCTCCTAGGACCTAGGATCATGTAGATTTTTTTCATCATGAATGCTTCACCAGATGCAAGGGGCCGGGAATCTGTGTCTGTCTGTCTGTCTGTCTGTGTGTGTGTGTGTGTGTCTGTGTGTCTCTGTGTCTGTGTGTCTCTGTGTCTCTGTGTCTCTGTGTCTCTGTGTCTCTGTGTCTCTGTGTCTCTGTGTCTCTGTGTCTCTGTGTCTCTGTGTCTCTGTGTCTCTGTGTCTCTGTGTCTCTGTGTCTCTGTGTCTCTGTGTCTCTGTGTCTCTGTGTCTCTGTCTCTGTCTCTGTCTCTGTGTGTCTGTGTGTCTGTGTGACACTAAACGCCTTCAAGGGTATGCATGCTGTACACATGCGGAAAATCCCTCACAGACGCAGTTGGATAACCAGGGCGAGTGATCCTGAAGCGGGCATTATGGCTAGCAATTAGAGTCAGAGGTCGCTTGTTCAGTGACGGGCTACAGTAACTGCAAGAGAAACATCGCAGCGGCGAAGACTAAAGCGCCTGGCCCGAACAAGCCAAGGCCGTCCCGAGTTCGCTTACACTGAGGCGTCGGCTGTACAAGCCCAAGCGCCCATCCAGCAGGGAGGGAGGCTGCCAATGCCTGAGAACCACGTAGCACCCCGACTGATTCATTCAGCATCCAGCGTTCGAAGCTAGCCGGAAAGTTGCCTCTACAGCACCACAGCCTCTCATAGGAGGATGGGGACCCCATCAGATTGTAATCAAAGGGGCACATCGCCCCCGACTTCAGACAAATCCAGGTCCTGTCAGCGACACATCCAGTGGGTGACGTCATCCAGATAACGGATGTATGCATGGGCAACGCGAAGAATACACACCTCATACATGTTCGGACTGGGACGGCTGTACCACGAGCGAAAGTTCCTGGAACTGGCAGCCAACTAGTTACGTGAATGGTTCTGTTTTGGGGAGGTCGAAACAAGTCTCCAGCCTTGTCACTGAACTGAATGTTGCTCACGGAACCATCGTAGTCCTGGCCGAGGCTCTCGCTTTGGTCGTCTGATGTGTGCGTGTGTACGGCATGGGGTTGAAGGTTCGAAGGGGCAAATCTACTAAAGTCTCGGGAAGACTGCTTCTGCCCTTGATAGACTCTGCCCCAGAATCACGATTTCCGAATCCGGGTGAGCAGATCGTGAATGAAATCTTTCAATGCTGTGGCTACGATTTTGGACTGCACGGTTCTCCCACCCGAGTCCTTCCTATAGCAGCTATCCAAGGCCCTAAACATGCGAAACGTTCGGAATTCCTGCACGGCAAGGAAGGCAGGTGTCGACTGCTCTGCCAATGTGGAGCTGGTATAGACAACACCTTGAGGAAAGTTGAAGCCAGCTGAAAACAGCTTGCGATGTCACTCGTTGGTGTGGACTGGGGCTTGCGTCCTCCGGGCTTCTGTTCCTACATGCAAGCGTCATCGGCTGGGCCAGGGCGCAGTGCGAGAAGTCGGTGAAGTCTGAGTTGGCAGGCACATCGAACCTTGCTTCAGATCTTGTGCCCAGCTTCGAAGCTGCGCTCCATGCCAGCACTGCCACCAGGTTGCATATTGCTCGTGTTGGCATCGTAATTGGCGCCTGCGACCTGCAGAGCAACTCAGGCGGAGTCTGCAGAGATCCGGATCTGCTCCGGACTTGTCAGGTGCTTGCTGGGCTTGCTGCTCTGTCGTATCATAATTATTATTTTATTGATAAGATAACTATGTTCACTTTGCTGCTCGGAGTTTTCTTGGGAAACCGGGATTACCCAAGAATCATCACCATGCCGGGCTGCATCAAGGGAGCCCAGCTGAGACCGGTTGGTTCCCAATCCGTCCACGGCAAAGTAGACCTCGAACAAGTAGCGGAAGCAATCGCGGTCACAACAATTCCGAATCACCCCGTGAACGGCAAAGTATTGCTGGTGGCACGCAGCTTGCAAGTGAAAACACGCGAGTCGAAAAGCGGAGAGAGACTCTAAGTCAAAACCTGTCCGAACTAACACAAAGACAAAAAATGAACTGAAGCATCGGCGCCAGAAATCTCAAGAGTCGAAACCGCTTAGCAAAAGCTGCCATCAAGGACGACGGCAAGAGGCGTTGAAGGCGCTGACGTAAGTCATCTCGGCCGGGGGCGACCTTGGGTGAGGGATGAGTTCGGGCAGAGAGGCTGGATGAGGAGCTCTCATCCGTACACAAGCAAGTTGTTCACGCACAGTGGTGTCACAGTGTTTCAGAGCCAGGAGGTCTTTGTGCAATAATTCCGGAAGCAGCGAGGTCGGGGCAGCGTCGCGGACGGCTTCGAAAACAATACTAGCTGCACTAGCTTTCCTGCGTTCAGTGGCGATGTGCGAGCAACATCTTTCCGAGTTCGGGTGCGCGGACCCCACACACAGACCATACTATCTGTATAACCCCGTGTGCTCGGCCATCCCAAGTCCGAAAAATGAAACACTGAAGCTGCAACGCGACTGACTCACGGAGTGCTCAAAAGTTACGGGGAAAGAACCGTCCCCGAGTTGCATGACCAAACCGCAGACGGTTTAGACTGAGGGACCGGAAAAGAACACCCAAAAGCGACAATGGTGGTCATAAGTTGAATCTAGGAATAACTGGGTCAATAAAGCAGTGGCATGCAGAGGTACTCAGCCCCCAGCCATTCCAAGGTCCCTCCTACCTCACCGCCATCGAGGTCCAGGTCTGGAAAAGCCTGCTTGGCGTGGGCTTCAGGGTAAACGGGGAAGTTTTGAGTTCAGAGCTTCCAACTGTAGGATAGAGCACCGAAGCCGAAGCCATCGCTCTTCACCGAGGGCCGAGCAAGACCCGAAACGCTGGCCACAGTGTCCGAGAAGGAAAGGGAGGCCGGTGTGGTCTGCCTTGTCGAAAGATATGTTGCTCGGAATCTAAGAGAAAGCAACATCCCCGTCATCAACATCAACATTACCATCAACCTCATCAAAGTTCCGGATACCACGACCGCCATCACCATCACAGCACTGCCAATATCACAATCACCACCACATATGACTAATTGCTGTCGTCTCTTGCTGCCAGCATGATCACCACCAGCATCATGTCGGTTGTAGTCGTTGCCCGCAGGCGTCTCATGTATTCGATCCTCTCAGTGCCCGGGTGGTATCATCTGTGTATGCATACCGCACACCCTTGGCCCAAGGTCAGTCTGTCACGACAGATCCTGTAGTATCCTGCAATACTGCTGTTGAGTTGGATCTAGGAGTGCTGGCGTGTAGTCTGAAGGTCCTTCATCCCCGGGAAGAGGCTTTGGCATCTCGGGTGTAAAGTCTATGAGAAACTGAACCGGGCACCGGATGCAAAGCCTGAATCTGCAGCCCCATAGCCCCCTGAACACGCCCAGCCCCGACCTGGTAAACGTATTCTGATCCCTGGGTCTTCGCTGTTCAGCTTGGGGGCTCTACCAATGTGGAGCGCGTGTAAACCACGATGTCCTGGTTGGCATGCAGGGGTGATTGTCATGCAGAAAATGCATCTCAACATGTCCTGCTCAGACACTGCTCGAAGACTGTCGGCCAACATTACATTGCCCCGTCTGCCTACCTATGCGACGCACTGTGCGATGTTTTCAGCAAGGACCTGTCCAGTGCGTTCATCAGATACCAAAGTCATGCAAAGAGAAGTTGAAGTCAGCTGGAGACCAGACTTCATCGTATCATCAATCTTCCCGAGCGGCAGAGCTGACGCATTCTAGTGCGTGCAGGCGCAGCAACACTGATCACGATACGCACTGCAGACATCGAAGAACTTGTCTTGTTTTTATGCCCCCACAGGAGTACTTTTGCAGATGCTGAAGGACGCTCAGCAAAGGCATAGCAAACTAGCAGTATCCAAATCATGTTGGCCTAGCAGTGAGCATAAGGCCGCTTGTAAGAAACACAAAGATGCATCTTTGCTGCGTAGCTTGTCAATGTTCTTAGTATATGGTCATGACATGAACGATTGAAGAGCTTAGTGTCGAGAGTCTGTTCTTGCATCTGTAACTGGTTCGAAGTGGGAAAGCACAGCATCAGTGCCAAACTGCCCTTTCCGTGTACAATGCCGAAGGCTACTGGCTTTTACTGTTAACCTTAACTTAACATGAGACTGGGGAGCTGAAATGCTGAACTCGCAGATTGGATTGCAACTGACACGAAACATGCGCTAGTAGGTTGCCATGCGTCGGTGTTGGATCCAACCGGCGTGTCGGTCGGCATGTCCAGAACGGTGGCCCCGTCCACATGCGGGACCCCGTCTTCGATCCTGACCGACGCATAACATAGGGCCTGTTTAGAACTGGGAATTCAGGATTTTAGGATATGGGTTTGGGCTGCTTTAGGTTTGCGGGTGATGGGCTTACCGGGCTCTGCCGTAGGTGTCCTGCAGTTGAACAGAGCCTGGACAAGAAAGGATGAAACTCAGAAACTATCGAAAGACAAAGCTCTGACTCGAGAGAGGCGGGACTAAGCGGTCAGGGCTCTACATTACTGAGATAAATGAACGATCCCTGACTGAACATCATCGCGAAAGGCAACTTCTTTCCACGCAGCCACCACTGAAAGAAGCGTTGGTCACATGGTGTCCCCTCTGAAAGTGCGAGGACGTCTGAAGGGCTAGCAGCCACGTATGTCCGACTGTGGTTTTTCACAGTGTAGCCAACCGTCCGGAGAAGTCCCCTGACGATAGAAGACATAGTCTCCCGGCCATACTCCTGGGTTGATCAACGATTCATGAAAAGACACATAAACAACTAGTTTTCCAAATACCTTATCCACTTATCCCAAGTTGACACCTAGATACTTGCACAAGCACACAGCCCACACGGCGATCCAGGAGAAGTTGCCTGGCTCCCCTGAGTACGGCGGGCTCCCCGGAGTTTACGAAGATGTGAAGTAGATCAACAGTCTCCTTGCGACCCACATGCGAGGCAACTTCATGATCCAGGGTAGAGCTTCTCACGAAAACATGGCCCGGAGTCGGCATCCACCCGTTCGCAAATACGAAGCCTACTCCGGAGATTGACCCAAGCATCTTGGAATGCGCAGAACCCAAAGCCACATTCTTAACCACCACTTGCGTGATGTTGTGGCTCGCAGGACCAGAGATGCCATTGATATGCAGCGTCTGTCTGATTCGCTTCGCAAACTTGGGCGACGCCTCCAATGCCAAACCCCTTAAGCGACCTTCCGGCAGCATGAACGCCGCCGACAGCATACACTCCCCCATGGCTGCCCCGGCGTCCACGAATGTCAAGGGTGTCTTTGCGACAACCCCCACCAAAACTTCTGACAACTGTCTCAAAGTGCCAACTACAGACTTGGAACATCTTGCCAAACACTCGCTGCGGATGCTGTCGCTGAGGAAGTCACGGTCCATGCCAATGTGGAAAATAGCCAAGTCTCCTGGGCTGGTCTTGGAGGCCGCTCCTTCTTAAAAACGTGCTATGCTAAGCTTATGCAAGTTTTGCAACACAGACCTAGTCTCTGGCAGAGCTTTGATTGGCAGCATGCGCATTCGCAGTGCCTGCAATATAGGCCTCGTCCAGGTCCCAGAGCTTTGAACAATGCCTGGCCATGCAGCGGCCACGATGAGCAAACGATGTCCAACCGAACAGCTTCGGCAGGCAAAGGCTCACACTGTCCGGCAACAGCATTCGGTCTAGTAGCTGCCAGAGTTCTGGTGAGCGAGGGTCGAGCAGCAACGATGCCACCACCTGAACAGGTGGCACCCCTTGGTACAGAGCTTCACGTGACCATTCTCGCAACAGACCTTCTGCTTCCGCTGCGGCTGCTGCACGAACTTTCCATGGTGCGGACACATTTGTAGCCTGTAAGCTGGAAAGTGAGCTCTGGAGGAGCTTGGGCAGCCGCTCAGCGATCTTGCGCCTCTCCCTCATCAGCAGCGATAGCAAGCCCCGCTTGCTTGATGGTTCGCCTTGTATTTCCAAATGGATGTGAAAAGCCTTGGACAGCCTTCCAAGCAAGGCAAAGGTGCTCCAGCCGGCAGCAGCCACGGAAGACCAAGCAGCACCAGTGCCCCACAGAAGCTGATGAAAAAGCATCAGACAGGCCGTGTCACCACGGAAAAGCATGGCGAATGGAGATGTGATGTCATCAACCCGAAGCGCTTCTGTCCCGTCGGCCCCTATTCGAGAACGGGACATTTCAAGCTCCACCCACAGAAGCTCCATAGTCCATTGGGCAGCGAGACATCCGCCATGGTCAGTGATGAACTCCCTGTAGCTCTCTGCCAGCTCAACTCCTTCAACAATCCTCACTGGAAGAGTGCGACTGTTCAACAACGTGCCAACTTGTCCCATCAGCCGATTTGCGATCCAGCCCCGACAGCTCCAGGGATAAGGAATGCATGGCCCATGTTGTTGCGACGAGCCCATGCATGGGCCAAATAAACTCAAGAAAAGCGTCGTGTCACGCAGGGCCATCGCGGCTCATCCCACAGACCGGAAACGCCCATTCATTCAGCACTATATTCCTGCATGAATAGAGCCTATAAAGGATGTGAAGAATAGAATGCTCGGAGAAGGCCCTGGCTAAGCACTTAATGGGAAAGCCTAAAGACTTGCTAAAGGTCCTGTTAAGTGGCTCTGTCGTTTAGATCCCGTGGGGTGTCTGGATATGAAAAGCACGAACGAACAAGGCTGGTCCCTGACCGGTGCGGAGATCATGCAACACCAGCGAATGATTGAATCTCCGAGCAGAGAGCCAAGTACTCACGATACCATGGAAGACGGAAGCCTCTCCAACTGTTGGCAAGGCACTGAGACTTAAAGGCACCGGTTCCATCTTGCGCCAAGTAGGCCAGATAGGCCTTGTCCAGCCAGGGGTGCACACACCCATCACTGTGCGCGGGTGAGTGTGTCTGTATCTGCATCTCTCTCTTTCTTTCGCCAGGGTTATGGTGTAGGGATTGACCCCCTATACACCGCGCGCGTGTGCGCCCCCGACGGGTGCGGGACGAGAAGGTTTCATGCATGCCCACGGCTCTGGATGCGTGTTTTGCAGAAGGAATCCCTCAGCAACTGGAATACACTGTATTTCCAAAAATGCTAGTGACGCAGGTATCTCGTGTATTCGGCTTCGTTGCTGTGATCATATGCGGGAGCTTTCCCCGCTGTGCGTGGGTCTTCTGATTCACGGTAAGCATGATGTCAATGCAGAAGCAACAAGGCAGTACCAGCGAAACGCGCTCTCTCTCTCTCTCTCTGTCTCTGTGTTTCTGTGTCTCTGTGTCTCTGTGTCTGTGCATAGGGTTGCGCAACAATGCGCCACAGCCGCCAGTGTGCACGTGCGTGCGCGTGCGTGTGCGTGCATCCCTGCGTGTGAGCATGTGTGTGCGGGACTACCCGAAGGGCGGGCGGGTGGGGGGCCGCAGGCCGCGGGGATGCATGTGCGCGTGCGTGCATGCTCGGTAAGTACCTGTAGACATAGACAAAGAGACACATAGATACACAAGCAAACAGAGACACAGATGGATGGAGAGCACCGAAGCCAGAACCGTGTCCTCTTGCGCGAACTGTTTCTGAAGGTCTGCTGACAAAGGAACAGACACGGCCGCTGTGCGCAGAGGCGGGTCCCATTCGATGGTCCCACCCAGCTGCGATTCATCGAGGTCCAGATCCACGAAACTCACATTCGCAACCTCGTCTTCTGCTCGGGTGGACTCGAGAGATGTGTCTATTGGTGCTTCTTCTTCGGGAAGCTCTTGTTATGAGCACTGTCGTCTTGCAGCCTGGAAGCACTGGCAACTTCATCGTAAATGAGCCAGGTCGAGGGCGTCCGTTGTTCCGTGGAGGGGGAATTGGAGGTCATGGCCAAGAAGACATAGGACCTCACAAACTTGCAGAGCAGAGCGAGCTTGTTCGGCCGCCATATGCGGCAGGGTCTCTGAGTTCTTGGCTGAAGTGGTGTGTCAGCTGCTAGCACCTTGTCGCTCAAGCTGACCTTAGAGCCGACTTGACAGCAAACCGTCTGGAAACTCAGGACTACCGGCATTCCCGTGGCATCATCGAGCTCTAGTGAATCAAATGCACTGGCTGCTGGAAAGCAACATCGACCTCTTCCAGAAGAGCTGTCGTGTCATCGCCTCAAGATGTGACGAACTCGAAATTGTGGTCTGTAGGAACAATACATTCATGCTGGCTGCAAAATATAGTCCCGCGCTTTGGGTGGTCCCAGTGGTGGAGAAGTAGACGCGGAAGAATGTTACATCCCCAATCACCTCAGATGAAAGCTCAGGGAGTCTTCATGTCACGGGACCAAGGGCAGCTCGCAAACCTTCTCAGCAGGGCATGTCATGGGTGTCCGGCGAAGATTGACTCAAGGCTCTGTTCCGTGCATGTGGCAACACGGACGTGAAATCGAAACTTTCCAATCTTTTGACTTTAATATGTGCGCGCATGAACGAGCATAGCTCCCAGGCACATCTGGCGAGACCCATGAGAGGTTCCTTAGGCGGCAGGGGGGATACAATGCACACAGTGTCTTCAAACAAGCTCGATGGGTTAACATTCCTACTTCGAAGGACGCACACTGGGCCGGTGTTCGCAGTGAGTCTCCTAGGGAAGACAACAGTACTCTAAACTGAGAGCGGAACGCCTTAAACTTGAAGCCATGAAGCTCAGGCCTGGACATGCATTCTACATGACACAGGCAACAGCCACCCCAGACTTACATCCCAAGCATAGGCCTTAGGCCTTGAACTGTCTTCCCAAGTTTCGCCACAACCCTCAGCCCAAAGAAGCTTGATATAGCTGGATCGGACTGAGGCGTGCTTTTTCTGGACACTGATGCATGCGACCGTGGACCGGATGAAAACTCAGCATAACGATACATCAACGGGTTCATGCAAGACCTTTGCACGGGGCAGAGAGAAGCAACATGCCATGCTTCCTTCGGAGTCCCGCATGTCGGGCATAGGAATTGGCAGGACATGTGGGAAGCCGGTAAGACTCCTGGAGGAAGCGAGAGCGAGAACGAGCGAGCAAGAGAGCGACAAACACAGGAGCACACGCATGAGCTCTTTGCGACCATCCCAGGCCTGCTGCTTTTGTCATGAAGGCAAGTATCCAGTGTACCATGATACTGCTGCTGCTGCACTACTATCACTACTACCACCACCACCACCACCACTACTACTATTGCTGCTACTGCTACTGCTACTGCTACCGCAGCAACAAACCTACGCCGGTATTAATTAGCCCTCACCCACGAAGGGCCTACTCTCAACAATGAAAGGTGCAAACAAACTCCGAAGCCAAAGAGCTGCCACATGCCTCTACCTCCTACATCTGCTTCCACACTGCTATGGATCGTGTGATATTCCGGTTCCTGTTGTATGGCAGCTGAAAGGCCCAGCAATCTCTCCCTCGTCCAAATCGCCGTCCGAGAAGAACAAGTCTCTGGCCTGTCGGTGCATGTCGGGGCACCCGTATCCAAGTTTGGGCGAGTTTCCGATTGGGGATGTAGGGGCACTGCATCTGGATGAGTGTAGTGCAGAGGTTGCGGAAAGTTTGCTAGTGACAGGAAAGGCAGAAAGCGCTGCAATATCTGGGTGTTGTCTTGAATTCGAAGATACCAAGGCCTGGAACAATGCCGCAGCATCTGCAAATTTGATGAAAGCCTGGCATGGTCTGCACATAGGCTGCGCAGATACACTTGTCCGTCTTGGGTTGGTGTTTCCTCCCCACAAACAGGAAGCATGGATAAAAATGGTGTTGCTTTCCTGAAGCTCAATCAGTAAATGAGTGCGGCACAAGCTTGCAAAAACTGATTGGACTGGACGTGTTTAGCAGGGATAGCAGGAAGCACTTTGCGACAGTGACTGAAGAGGTTCCGAAGCCACGCGGGCAGAGGTTATAAGAGAGAGAGAGAGAGAGGGAGGGAGGGAGAGAGAGAGAGAGAGGGAGGGAGGGCGAGAGCGCGAGACAGAGAGAGAGGGAGATAGAAAGAGAGAGAGAGAGACAGAGAGAGAGAGAGAGAGAGACAGAGAGAGCGAGAGAGAGCGAGAGAGAGCGAGAGAGAGAGAGAGAGGGAGAGAGGGAGAGAGAGAGAGGGAGAGAGGGAGGAGCGGGGCAGGGGGGGCGAATCGGGAGAGGTGTCATGCATGAGGTTTTTCGAACTCGAGTTGTTGAGAGTTTGAACGTATTATATGTTGGACAAGATTGGAGCGTTTGAAATTTGAAAAGTTTGGAGAATGATAGGGGCAGACAAACCTACATAAACTAATAAACGTTGGTTTCGGGACGAATCGGCAAGGCATCAACACAGAAACCAACAAGTGAAGGTAACAAGGGCACCGGATGTGCAGTATGCACAGGTCGAAGGCAAGGTTACAGGCAAGAACTGAATCCATGTTTTGCATACAGATACCGTTATGCTTAAACACCTCCCACCAGCACTGTTGTAACAGTCGATGGAAAGACCTAGTGCTGAACAACGCTGTTGAGATTCTCCCGGGATGCCGGGAAATTTCCGTCCGGAGAAATCAGTGCCTAAGAAAGTTTATGTGCNGTCGATGGAAAGACCTAGTGCTGAACAACGCTGTTGAGATTCTCCCGGGATGCCGGGAAATTTCCGTCCGGAGAAATCAGTGCCTAAGAAAGTTTATGTGCCTGCAAAAACAAGGCAAAATACTCTTCCCCAAAAAAAATATCAAACATTTTTGCTCGGGACGCGCGGGCTTCGTGCGGGGATGTCCGCGGGCTTGAAAAAGTTTATGTGGGTCAAAAGCACTTCTATATAAAGGAAGCACTTGCGCCGACTGTATATGCAGCGAGAAGGCCCGTCTGGTACAACCTCTCCCGCGAGTGGAATATGCTACTGTTCCGAAGCTGCGATCTATCCGTTCCCGCACAGCACACATGGACCTGTAAACTGGCAGGGGCCTGCCTTCTGGCTACCTGTCCCTACTATGTCGTCCCAATACCGAAAGTTTATGTTTANGCGATCTATCCGTTCCCGCACAGCACACATGGACCTGTAAACTGGCAGGGGCCTGCCTTCTGGCTACCTGTCCCTACTATGTCGTCCCAATACCGAAAGTTTATGTTTATGTGCTTTTTGCTCTTGAAATGAAGAGGTTGAAGATTGAAAGCTTGAGAGTTTCGAGTTTGAAAGTGGGCGCGAGTTTGGTGTTCGAAAGTTTGAGTGGGAATCCAGCTTGGTAGTTTGAAGCCGCGGCAATGCGTTGCGCGAGGGAGCAAGGTGAAGGACCGCTGGAGAACGCGTAGGGGTTCACAGAGCAGCTTTCAGGCTCGAGTTCGAAAGTTGAGAGCTTGGAGTTTGAAAGTTGGAAACCCAGGGAGTTTGAAAGTTTGAAGGTTCCAAAGGTTCAAAGTTTGAAAGTTCGGAAGGTTTCAAGCTTTGGGGGGTTGAAGGCTTGAAATTTCAATCTTCGAAAGTTTGAAAGTTTGAGAGACGTGGAGTCCGAATATTTCGAATGTTTGACATTTTCAAACTTTGAGAGTTTGGGAGTTTGAAGATTGAATGCATAGTTTGAAACCATGTTGACGTCCTCATTTTAGGGCCTGGGCTCGGTAACGCCAACATGCACACGCCGATGCTCGTAACAAACCGTACACCCTGTCATGTGCTCACAGCATACACACGCCGATGCCCGTGACAAATCGTACCCTCCGTAATGTGTGATCTCACGACAAACACACGCCGATGCCAGTAACAAATCGCACCCACTGTGATGTGTGTGTGATCTCACAACATACACAGGCCGATGCCAGGAACAAATCGTGCCCCCTGTGATGTGTGATCTGGATCTGACATCATACACACAACGATGCCCCTAATAAGCCGTACCCCCTGCCCTCCGTGATCTCCCAATAGACACACGCCGATGCCCGAAAGAAAACGACGACGACGACTACTACTACTACTACTACCACTACCACTACCACTACCACTACCACCACTACCACCACTGCCACTGCCACTGCCACTGCCACTGCCACTACCACTACTACTACTACTACTACCACAACAACTACTACAGCTACTACTACTACTACTACTCCTGCTACTACTACTACTACTACTACTACTACTGCTACTGCTACTGCTACTACTACTACTACTAGGCAGCGACCTGGTCGTTTGCCCACCCCTTCTTTCCTCCTCTGTCCCTCCGCCCGCCCAGGTCCGACTTCCTCGCAGCTCTGGGCACCAGACCCCATCCGAACTGCCAGAGCATCCAGGTCCCAATCATGATATCGTCCACCCAAACCCCATCCGTTCTGCCAGAGCATCCAGGTCCCAACCATGATATCGTCCACCCAGACCGCATCCGTTCTGCCAGAGCATCCAGGTCCCAACCATGATATCGTCCACCCAGACCGCATCCGTTCTGCCAGAGCATCCAGGTCCCAACCATGATATCGTCCACCCAGACCCCATCCGATCTGCCAGAGCATCCAGGTCCCAACCATGATATCGTCCACCCAGACCCCATCCGTTCTGCCAGAGCATCCAGGTCCCAACCATGATATCGTCCACCCAGACCCCAACCGTCCTGCCAGAGCATCCAGGTCCCAACCATGATATCGTCCACCCAGACCGCACCACCATGATATCGTCCACCCAGATCCCATCCGTTCTGCCAGAGCATCCAGGTCCCAACCATAATATCGTCCACCCACACCCCCAACCATGATATCGTCCACCCAGACCCCATCCAATATGTTGCAAAAACACAAATCCCGCAACGAAGCTGGAAGGCAGTGTGAAGCGCTTTCTTGAACGACTGTGGCAGGGCACCGACAGCAAAAAACACCGTCCTGGCCGAGACTTTTGTGTCATGACTTTCAACCCTGCAGTCAACCTGATATAATGTGCACCACACAGAGGCTAAACGCAACCGTGCAGTTCCGATGTAATTTCTGGAACCTGTCTGAAGCCCCAATCACCCGTAAATAACGAGTAAAACGAAGCTAACGCAACACCAACGGTGGGCAAACGATCTGCCCNGAACCTGTCTGAAGCCCCAATCACCCGTAAATAACGAGTAAAACGAAGCTAACGCAACACCAACGGTGGGCAAACGATCTGCCCAATGCCTACTACTACTACTACTACTACTACTACTACTACTACTACTACTACTGCCTGCTGAGCCGGTGGGCTTAAGATATATGGCGAACCGGTATGATGTTCGGAACCGCCAAATGAGGGAGCGTGTCTAAGATATATGTGATGAACCGAAATCACCAAATGAGGGGGCGTGCTTGAGATACACGGTGAACCGGAATCGCCAAAAGAGAAGGCGAATTTAAGATATAAAGTTAACCGAAAGCACCAAATGAGGAAGCGTAATACGATGAACCGGAAACGCTAAATGAGGGGGTGTGTTTAAGATGGTGTGTTTAAGATGGTGTGTTTAAGATATACCATGTGCCGGAATCGCCAAATATTGAGGCGTAATTAAAATGTATGGTGAGGCTCTATGATGACCGGAATCGCCAAATGAGAGTGGATGCTTAAGATATACGGTGAGCCGGAATCGCCACAAAAGACGGCATGTTTAAGATTTAAAACTGAGCTTGCGAACAACATCCATACACGTGACCGCATGTCGGGCCCTTCAAACTCTGAAACCTTTGAATCTCGAACTTTCAAACTTTCAACATCTCAAACTTTCGAGATCGAAACTCGGCGGACTTTCGAAGTTTCCATCTCGACGCGTTTCAAACCTTCACAATTTGCAAACTTTCAATCTTTCGAACTCTCAAACTCGCGAACTTTCATCCCTTTCAAACTTTCGATCTCTGAAACATTCAAACCTTCGAACTTGAAACCTTTCGCAATTTGAAACCTCCGAACTCTCAAATTCGCGACCTCAGCAGCGATCAAATCTGAAGCCAACCTTTCAAACTCCAAAACCTTCAAACTTGCGAACTTTCGAACTTTCAAACTTTCGACCTTTAATAGGGTGAAACCGTCGAGTCTTCGAAAGTGCCAACTTTCAAAGTCTCAAACTCTCAAACTTCGAAGGCCGATCGAACTCGACCGCGGCAAAAGAGCAGCCAGTCGAGCTCGAAAGTTCGAGAGTTAGAGAGATTGAAAGTTTGAAAGTTTCGAGATTGAAAAGTTCGCAGTTTGACGCCGGCTAGCTTGTGCATACCAAGGTGCACAAACTTTCGAACTACAGCACTTTTCGAACCTTCAAACCTTCAAAGTTCTAAACTCTCAAACTTCAACCTCTCGAGTTCGAACGACCTCGCGCGGGACACCATTCGCGAATCTGACACGAGCTAAAGACAACACACACCATGCGACAAAATACTAGGGCTACTAGGTAGAAACCGACAGAGATAGAGAGAAACACACAAAAACAAAACAAAAAACAACACCGAAACACAACAACGACAACGGACAACACAAAACATCGCGTAAGCACTGTTCGGTCGGTCGGGTCATGCGCCAGGCGGCGCGTGGACAAGCAAGGATCGGCAGCCGGCGTCAAATACAAGTCTGGCTACTTCACGGTGACCGTCCAAAACTTCAAAAGCCGTATTCCTAATTTCACTGATCCACTCACGTCTCGGTCTCCCAACTCTTCTGATAAATCTGTCGGTTGCAGGCTGCATTGTTCCAGGGATGAGGGCAGTATGGTGCATCACATGGTCACGTGGGCATCGCAGTTCGGGCGGACTAGTCCGTTACTCTACGGTTAGAAAGCGCTCCCTCGCAAACACTCGGTCGGCTCGAAGACTGTTTTCCTCCAGTGCAGAAAGTCCGGTGGCCAGGTGAGGCACTGACACGGTCGGACGCGGTTCGGTGGAACCGCTCCTTTTGGCGGCGGTCGGACCAAATATGATCGAGCCACGTGCTTGACCCGATAGGAACCGCCCCAAAAGACCTTCAAGCACAAGCGGTGGCAACCGGATTCACCCGGCAAGAAAGCCGGTGAATGCCGCGGCAGACGGATGCAATGACAGCCGTGGTGTGTCAGACAACACGGTCCAATCAACCTGCATGCACATTCTCGGACGGGGAAAAGCCCAAACTCACCGGGTCGGTTCCACGACTCAGCGCGTCGGCAACCTCGTTTGAAATCCCCGGAACGTGGTCAATGTGGACGGATATGCACAGGCGCTCCTGAAGACGGAAGAAAGAGCGCAACACGGAGCATAAACCCACAGCCATCGACAGGCCTTTCCAAGATGCGGATTCAGAAGCGGAATTGTCGCATCGAAAAACGGTGTGAATCGGAAGGTGGCCCTCGCCCAAAAGCTGGTGTAGCAACAATAGGAGCGCGGATTGTGCAGCCAGCTCCCACGTAGCAATATAAGACTGCAATGACAGTCGGGCGGGAGCCAAGGGAAGAGGCCAAGCATCTGCGTTTTGGTGAAAGTCGTTTGAAAGAAGAGCTGACGGGAGTCCGGGAGACGGACAAATCCACCCATGCCCACGGACACTGCGTCAGTGCACGCATCAGCAAAAGATGTGCATTCGAACTTGGGCGGAAGCATAAGTAATTGGACGTCCGCACCCGAGAAGGCCAAGTCGAGCCACATGCGGATGACCTCACAGGATGCATCGGAAAGGCGGCAGAAGGACCGTGACGGGCTGGACGACTGGACCCAGATGCGACGATGCTCCGGAGCGGCCTTAGCCATGTGTAAACTGGATTGCAGGCGGGGTTGGCCAACGCGCAGCAGCTTGGAGCCCGGTGGCAATGCAGCAATGCCGACAGATTTCAGCACCAAGTTGCAATCGACATTCTCACAAAGGCGCTGCCATCCGGAGAAACGGCAGTCACCGGACCGGAGTGAAGGAATACTGATCGGAAGAATACAGAGCTGCCAAAAAAAAGGGGGGAAGGAAAGAGCGAGGAGAGCCAAAGCAGAAAGCAGTTTCGTTGTGAGGCGGGTCAAGAGACGGACGATGATTCAAAGTCTGCCCAATCCACACCACGGACGGGCCTAGGGCCTAGAGCTTGTGCCAGCTAGGAACCCGAAGGCGCAGAAGGATAACAATGACGGATGCCCAAAGCGGGCTGACGTCCGGTTGAGAAGAGATATGATATCATCAACATATATCAGGCCAGAGTGACGGACGCGGACCAGACGTTTCAAAAGGCGGAGAAGAAGGCCGGCCACACGAGCCCAGTAAAAACTGGAGACGCGGGCACCAAAATTCAAGGTGCGGCATTGACAGAGACGGCCCCGATGCCGGAAACAAAGAAGACCACGGTCGGAAGCCCGAATGAGAATGCGCCTGTGGGCCTTGGCCACATCCAGAACCCGGGCAACCAACTGTTCAAGAGGGTCTGACAGTGGAATGCTCCGACGAACATCCGTCAAGTATGCTTTACCGTGACGATTCGTGCTCGGCTTTGACAGTGCGGGCGCGTTAAGGTTATGGTACTGTGCGTGTGGTGCTGCCGACGATTCCTGCATGCTCGGAACTTAACATTTAAAACCCTCTCCACGCCACGTCCACCGGAAAGTTGTCCTCATGTTGGCCCTGAAACGACAACCCTCCCGGTGAAAGCGGCGTGACTGCCTCCTCCGAACATCACGATTCAATACAGACTGCTGATACATTGGCCATGCTTGCCTCAAAATGACAATCCTCTCGGTGATACCGGTACCGGTGTGTCCTCTGTTCGGCCCGGCCCCGCTCTGCTCTTCAGAAATGGACCGGCTGACAGGAGCAAGATTGCGCGACCCGTTTGTTGCCACTCCCCCCAAGTCCAACATTTGCCACACGAAAATTCATGCTGCATTTTCCTTGTCTAGTTCGCACCTGCAGGCCTGGAAACCAGGGGTAGTGGAACCTCTTCCCTATGGCCCTATGGGAAGCCAAACCCCGCTCTCCATCAGGTTAGGTAAGAAATCTCGCGATCAAACTTTACGGCAACAACACGTCTCTCGATGCTAGTTGCCAGTGCTAGAACTTGTTGCCACCACTTCTGGTGCCATGCCAGCAGCCTTCACAAAGCGTCTTGGACAAAAAGACGGCTCCTGCAGCTTTTTTGAAACAGACCAGACTAAAGTATATGAGCCGACACGAAGCAACTCCGGGAAGGGCCTGAGGCCTAAGGCGGGCTGCAACCCTGAAAGCAGACGAGCTGCAGGCGTACTCTGCTCTGCGAGGGATGATCTTGCATAGACCAGGAAGTGAGTCTGGCTGCCGCGAACCAAAGAGTTTGAGAAACTTTGCCTGAGATACCGCAGGCTTTGTCAGAGTGGTTGAACTCGCTGCACTAGGTGGGGGATTTGCTGTGTTTAGGTGGTGGCACCCCGACAGCTATGCTGGAGCCGCTGTTGCTGAGTTTGCTATGGATGCAACTTGCTGCCGGCTCCGAAATCCTTGCTGACTTCCCAGGTGAAGCCCTGATAAACATCCACGACTTCTGACCCTTGTCTGCGAAGCTGTCTTGCAGAGAAGACATGAGACACAGACACCATTCTGCATCCCAAAAAGCAGGTTGGTCCCCACCGGCACAGCTGCTCCAACCTGCGAAGTGCAAGCGACAAGCCACATCTTGCCCACAATCGGCAGATACGAAGATTGATGCGGGCATGGTCGCCTGAGACCTCGTGTCCCCACTGGAGCTAGTAGCCAGGTAGATGATGTAGTCCTCCGGCCGTAAACAAGCATTTCTCAAAGCAGAGACGCATGTGGCCACTCCCCGAGTCCTGGATGTTTTGCGTCTGTGCTGAGGATGCCTGCCAGACAGCCCCATCCAACCCTGCAGATATCGCGTTTGATCTTTGCCCACAGCCTGTGGCGTCCACTGCAAGGAGCCCTCCAGATTGTCCAAGTTCAGATCCTGCAGTTTGGTGCATTATGCCACATTACAGGAACCTCGCTACGGGCCGGTGTAGCACGAAGCTGCAGGACTAAGTCGCACGAGTTCGGCTCGGGTCGTGGGGCGTGCGACATGTGCCGCTAACTTTGAAGTCTTCAATCTATTGACTGAAGGCGAGATTACTCGTCCGTCATGCCTATATTAGGCCTACGGCTGAGGGATACAGTATTGTGTTTCGTGCTGAGATCAAGGAGCCTGGCCAACGCAGAAGGGTGCATCCACAGTGCCGTTGACGTCGAAGATCAGTAGCTCCGCCGGAGTCGTCTGCTCTATGAGGCTAGAAGTCGTGTAAACCTCATGGACCATGGACGACAGTTCAGCACACGAAGGGGCTAGCAGGAGCTTTTACGAGCTGACAAGGTGCCAGCCAGTAGATGTAGCCGGATCTGTTGGTCTCTGCAGGGACGGAGAGGTTGGTGGCGCCGAAGCTGAAGTTCGCATACAGTGAGCGATCATTGCCAACCTCATCTTTGTGAGAAGGTGATCAAGGAGTGCATTGCTGCAGGAAAGCCGCCCCGCGAAGTTCGGTTATGTACAACAAAGGAAGGCCTGCTTGACAACATCCTTGCCATATTATGGCGTGAATGGATCTGGCTCATGCTTTTCAGCCCCAAAACAATGCTAAGAGCAACGGGATGCCTGGACGGAGGCTTGCCGTGCACCGTTCTAGCCAAGATGCATTTGCCAGGTAGACCATGTATTGCTCGATCTCGCTCGTCATGACGGGGTCGGACCACGAGAGTGTGCCTGCCACAGTATATTGTTGGACACTTTAAGGTGAAAAGCGTCACAAAAAGGCACTGCACCCGCCTCCAAGTTCCTCGTAGTCCAGGTCCAGGTCAGGGAAGCTGAGATCTTCAGCTGTGGAATTCCTCAAGGCCCGATGCTTCTATGACGCTCTGGCAGTATTTCGACTTTGCAAAATGCATGCAACCGACGGCTGGATGCATTGGCGACATCTTCTGTTGACGATTCGTAGATTCCCCTTATCGTGGTTGCGGCATCTCGTCTCTTCTGCGTGCTGCTCGGTTGCTGGTCCGTGACCTGGAAAGCTGCAGGTGTCGTCTGCTCCACGAAAGAAGATTCTGTGTAGACCAAGAGGGTTGAGCGGCCATATGTCCTTAGCCAAGTACGGCACCCTAAATGTCATTCTCCCTGCTGTAATTACAGACAGGAACATGACCTTCAGCCAGACAGAGGTGATCCCTACTGTACTTTACTGTACGGAAAAGATTCGATGATTTGGACTAAGCTTGCACTCGGGCTTGCAGGGGTGAAAGGGCAGGCGCCAGAGGCCAGACAGCACCGGAAGGTTCGGAAGTCGTCCGATCTGCTTCCGAGTTGCGCATACCTCATGTGCTGGACTTGCCAAACAACAAGCTCAAAGTATGGCCTTCCTGCCTTGCCCGTGATGCACTCAGGCCTGTTGCAGCCCCGCTTTATGTGAAATCCTTTCACCCCTCTGCATCTCAAGCACTCAGGCGGCAAGTCGGCAGCATCCTGAGTCTGCTTAGGAGGCGAACAAGCCGGAACAAGGTCTTGCTGGATGAGTTGCCGCTTAAGCATTCAGGTGGGGAAGAGAGAGGGAGATGAGAGAGAGAGAGAGAGCGAGCCGGAGGGAGGGTGAATGGCAGACACGCGAGGAAGCAGTAAAGCTGAAGCAGCTGAAGGAAGCAAGAGAGACAGTCGGATCAAGGCTCCATGCCGACGTCCGGAGCATCGGACCTGATGTCCTCACAACGGCAGAAACGATGAGGCGTGGCCTTGTGACGCCTTAAAGCCTTGAACTTGTGTTGGTCTTGCAGTCGTCTCTGCTCGGAAGGCTGTGCTGGACTTTTGCAGGGGTGCCTCTCTTTCAACCGGCAGAAGGTGAGTTTCCCTTGAAAGCAAAGAAAGAAAGGAAAACGACAAAGATTCGCCAGCGGCCAACAAACAGTCACAAAGCCTCGCAGAACCTTCGAAGCCTGAGGCGACCCAAACCCAAAGTCAACACCCCAAGCTCCAGTATCCTCAGCAGGGCAAGACTTTCAGGGAGTGGAGTTTGCATCTGTGAAATCAACTTTGTCTTACATGTTCCAACAGTCAGCCATTTCACCTTCATGTTCAGAACCCAACTGGGTCGCTTACAGAACCCACCAACGCACGGCAACGATCCCTGCCCGAAGACGAGAGATGCTACAAGTCTTCACGAAGCTCTGCCGCGCAATGCCCAGCACTTCCCCTGCAACGTCCTCGTTCCAGGAGAACCAATCGCTCGAAAGCTCTCGGCCCTCCGGTGTGGCATAGGTCGTCTGCTGGCTGTGGAGCTCGAACCAGTAGTTGCCTGAAGGACTAGGACCCGAAATTGACTGTTGCCGATTATGGTCAGGGAAGAGGCCCAGGAGCACAAGCATGAGATGGTGCCAGAGTGGCAGGAGGATTGGAAGAGGAGGTGGAAGCAACAACGAAGAGTGCCAGGAAGCTCGGGAACAGGAAGAGCACGAGGACGATGATGATGCTCATGGTGGTGATGGTGCAGGTGTTGAGGAGAGGCACAAGCGGCCGAGGTGATGAAGGAGGAGGAGGAGGAGGCGGAGGAGGAGGACGACTACGATGAGGAGGAGTACGTAGGAGAACCATTATTATCACCAGCAACAACTTCTTCATCATCAACATCATCATCATCCCGCCATCATAACCAACAGCGAAAATTTCACCATCTTCTTCATCACCGTCATCATCATCATCACACTCGGCAGCAGGTGGCGGTGGTGGCGGAAGTGGTGGCGGTGGTGGTGGCAGTGGTGGTGCTGGTGGTGCTGCTGGTGGTGCTGCTGGTGGTGCTGCTCGTGCTGCTGGTGGTGCTGCTGGTGGTGTTGGTGGTGGTGCTTCTGGTGGTGCTGGTGGTGGTGGTGGTGGTGGTTCGTTTCGTTTTCGTTTTACTCGCAGCCAGGGAGTCCAAGCCATGCGTCAGATTTTTGTTGTCAGGACGATTATCGCCCCGGCTGTCATATGACAGGGCGTACACGTGTGTACGCACAGACCAAAACAAAAGGTCGCCACCGCCCCGTAGGGCCAGGTAGTAGCATGGCGACACTGAGAACGGACATAGATGTGACACGTGCTCGAGCCGCTGAGTGTAGCAGTGTAGCTAAGCTGACAGGTACAGGCCACCAGCTCAGGCACAGGTATTGTAGAGCGATAGTGCATAGGAGATGTTCTTAAAAGAAGAACACCACCTAGTCACCAGTACCCTCGAAGAGCGAGAAACCAGCTCGGCGCAGCAAGAGACTCTCCTCGGACTTCAATGCAGTTAAACCCTTGGCGTGATGCGCAATGAGAATAATTCGGTCACCGTCCGTCCAGGGATAAGTTGCATGCGCAGTGTGCGGGTCAAGCACAGCAAAAGGTGGCTCCACCGCACGCAAGCAGCCTGGTCCAGAGCGGGAGTCCAGGAGCACTGATCCCGCCTCATCCGCCACCCAAATCTGTCCCCCACGCCAGCGGCTGCAAGGAATCAAGAGGTTCATGGTGTGCGCCGCATTTCCGTGATCTTTGTGCTTGTAGTGCATAACATTTACCAACAGAGAGCAGCTGGAAAAGTGATGAGCAGGGCACGCGCCATGCACCATGGCGGTGAACAAGCCGCGTAGCCCATGGATAGAGTCGGGTGTTATTCTGCACACCAACAGTACCACCTGCAGCAAAGGCGCCAACAGAAAAGGTGTGCTGTTGGCGACCGGTCTCGCCATCTGACGTGCAACGTTTGCGACGTTTTGCCACTTGTTGACCAGGAAGCGCGCTGCAAAGCCGGGTCATCTGAGCAATCGTGCAGCGGCCCATCTGACATATATCATACGCTATACGATCCAATGTTGAGTCGGTTAGGGATGGCGGCTCCAGAGCATCACCTAGAGTAAAGGACTTCTGCTGGCACTTCGTCGACTCGGAGTTGGCAAAGGTGAACTGAGATGTGGTCTCAGCGGTGGTGTACCAAATGCCACAGTTCGGATTGTCATCGCAGAACTTCATGATTCATCAGGTCCTGCGCAGCCACCCGGGAAGCCATCGCTCTCGTACATCCCAAATCCAACACCATCGCGGTTGGCGTTAAGGGCTGAGAGATGAAGGCTTCCTCCGTCTTGTCCTCGGTGGCCATGAAGGAAAAGTTCAAGGGGTTGATGTACTCGGAAAAGAAGGTTGTAGCAGCAGTAGTACCGCTAGGAACGGCCTCGGCAAGTTGGGAATGTCCATCCTTTCCGGACTTCCCATCTTTTCCATCTTTGCTAAACTTGCCTTTGCCTTTTCCCTTCTTTCCTTTCTTTCCTTTTCCCTTTGCGGCATATGACTCCTCGGACTCGTACCAGGACCAGTCATCCCAATACTGATCTTGCCATTGACTGTCCTGNCTCCTCGGACTCGTACCAGGACCAGTCATCCCAATACTGATCTTGCCATTGACTGTCCTGCCATTGTCCATCTGTCGTCTGCCAAGCATCGGGATTGTCATCGGCAAGGTTTGACCTGCGTTTCTTCCTCTTGAAGAAGCGCTTTCCTGAGGATCCTTTGCCACCTTTGCCTTTTCCTTTCCGGCGGCCCTTGAATCCGCGCTTCATTCTGCGGCCTTGGAAACGCCGCAGAAACCATGAGTAGTTCTCCTCGTCGTAGATCCAGAAGGCGTCCTCATCTGCTTCAAGGAACCCTTCTGCTCCATCGTCCTCGTCCTCGACCCAGTAGCCCTCAGAACCATCCAGATGT
>BGNK01001497.1:2257-43106 GCA_003297005.1 Symbiodinium sp. clade A Y106 | reverse complement strand
TGTTGATTTGGTTGCGGATTCTGAGACTGACCAGGCCTCTGGAAGCACAGGTCCAGATCCGAAGGCCGACCGGCAGGTGACACGATGTTGAGTGGCTTTCGGATCTCTGACTGACCAGGAGAGCTCAGATGAGGTTGGGTCTGGAAACACTGAGGGATCCTGTGCAGTACTTCCACAATCAGTCAGCAATGCACTCTGTCAGGATATGGTGAAGCAGATTCTGGACAAGAAGCGGAAGAAGGACAGTCCGATTAAATATCATTCTGCGACTGCATGGAAACCGGTACGGCAGAAGTGGTCCTCTTCTTGAAAGAGGAGCACGACATGTGCTGCATCCTCGGAGTGCATGCTGTGACCGTGCTGTGTTGACCAGGCAAAGAGACACAAGAAGAAGCACAAGAAGAAGGTCGTGCCTGTGCATGTGCCTGTGCAGGGGAGGGACAGATGAGAGAGAGAGAGAGATCCTTGTTTCATCAGTCTCATGCCAGGACGACATTCTCAGTTCGGACTGATGTGGTAAATATGTACTCTGGGAAGAAGCACGTTGCCTAGTTTTTGAACGTAACTGCCAGTGAAGCTGACTTCTGATACTGTCGCTGTGCTTGTGTTTGAGTTTCCGCTCCCAGGAAACAATCCTCTGGAACCTGGATCCGATTCGTGCCTTCGGCAGAAATGTTCTTAGGTTTGATCCCAGCACCACAAGGTGATAGCACCGCGAGGTGAGCCCTTCCCCACAACCATAATAAGAGAATTCCTGAACCCCTGCAGGCATCAGGGATGATGAGATTTGGGGAGTTTGCGAGATGACNTGCACTCTGTCAGGATATGGTGAAGCAGATTCTGGACAAGAAGCGGAAGAAGGACAGTCCGATTAAATATCATTCTGCGACTGCATGCTTTGGCCATGCCGTCTTCACCAGGAGAAGAAAGAGGAGCACGACATGTGCTGCATCCTCGGAGTGCTTGCTGTGACCGTGCTGTGTTGACCAGGCAAAGAGACACAAGAAGAAGCGCAAGAAGAAGGTCGTGCCTGTGCATGTNAGTGCTTGCTGTGACCGTGCTGTGTTGACCAGGCAAAGAGACACAAGAAGAAGCGCAAGAAGAAGGTCGTGCCTGTGCATGTGCCTGTGCAGGGGAGGGACAGATGAGAGAGAGAGAGATCCTTGTTTCATCAGTTGCCAGGACGACATTCTCAGTTCGGACTGATGTGGATTTATACATGAGACCCTTCTTCGTGCAACGGATCAAAAACTTGCATTGTGCCANCTGTGCTTGTGTTTGAGTTTCCGCTCCCAGGAAACAATCTTCTGTTGAACCTGGATCCGATTCGTGCCTTCGGCAGAAATGTTCTTAGGTTTGACCCCAGCACCACAAGGTGATAGCACCGCGAGGTGAGCCCTTCCCCACAACCATAATAAGAGAATTCCTGAACCCCTGCAGGCATCAGGGATGATGAGATTTGGGGAGTTTGCGAGATGACNGCGAGGTGAGCCCTTCCCCACAACCATAATAAGAGAATTCCTGAACCCCTGCAGGCATCAGGGATGATGAGATTTGGGGAGTTTGCGAGATGACTACGAGCAGGCGCCACAGAGGATTCCGGCACCGTGAGGTGGCAGGCACCGCAAGGTGTCAAGGTTCTTAGGTTTGACGCCAGCACCGCAAGGTGACAGCACCGCGAGGTGAGACCTTCCCCACAAGCATAATAATAGAAGCCCTGAACCCCTGCAGGTATGATTGATGGATGATGAGATTTGTGGAGTCTACGAGATGACTACGAGCAGGCGCCACAGAGGATTCCGGCACCGTGAGGTGGCAGGCACCGCAAGGTGAGAGCACCAGCAAGGTTCTTA
The DNA here is from genome assembly GCA_003297005.1 of Symbiodinium sp. clade A Y106. Taxonomy (NCBI): domain Eukaryota; class Dinophyceae; order Suessiales; family Symbiodiniaceae; genus Symbiodinium; species Symbiodinium sp. clade A. Next base: position 41,253 of record BGNK01001497.1, on the reverse strand, counting down.
GGTTTTGACCCCAGCACCGCAAGGTGACAGCACCGCGAGGTGAGACCTTCAACTTCCCCACAAGCATAATAATAGAAGCCCTGAGGTATCCCCTGCAGGCATGATGGATGATGAAATTTGTGGAGTCTGCGAGATGACTACGAGCAGGCGCCACAGACTGAGGTCAAGCCTTCAAGGCTGACTCACAGTCTTCAGAAAGTATTCCACGGCATTGCTATGTAGGCCAGTACACCCTTGGCCTTGACAGAATTAATTGCTGAATCATGAGAAAGGACATTCAGGTGTCAGAGCAGCGAGACGTGAGACCCTTTCATCCCGAACCTTTTGGACCCTTGCAGGTTCACATTGGACTTCTTTCTGATTCTGGAGGTGGCGTCGAGGACCGTGCTGGGGACTGGCTACCATGTGCCCTGAACCACAACCTCCAGCCAACAACACCGTCGACCCGGCACCGAAAGGTGAGCGCCGAAAAGGTGACAGGATATATGGAGCAAGGCTGACAGGCTGGTGGCTGGTCTGGGCCACAACCACTACCCAACAACGCCAACAACACCATGGACCCGGCACCGAAAGGTGAGCACCGAAAGGTGACAGACTACAGAGCACCTCCCGAAAAAAAACACAACCCTGCCTTAGAATGACGTGTGGGTGTGTCTGAAGTGTTATAGGAGTTTGCAACACATGGAGCAGGTCACGCCTTTCGGAGCTCTCGCCTCACGGCGCCACCGCAGNAAAAAAAACACAACCCTGCCTTAGAATGACGTGTGGGTGTGTCTGAAGTGTTATAGGAGTTTGCAACACATGGAGCAGGTCACGCCTTTCGGAGCTCTCGCCTCACGGCGCCACCGCAGGCCCCGCTGGCTGAGGGAGAGGGCTGCTCACAAAGGGGCTGAGGAGAGGAGAGGGGAGGGGGGGGGAAGTAACCTTTCAGGCCCCAAAAATTGAAGTCGCCCCCAGTGTGCAGGGACAGCCTTCATTATTTCCTGGGGCCCAGGCCGGATGGCGGTCTGCTTCTTCTTTGGATCCAGCCTTGTCAATATCGCAGTTGCTGGGTGCTCAGAGAGTCTGGATTTTGGAGATTGAGGGCTTTGGCTGNCCAGGCCGGATGGCGGTCTGCTTCTTCTTTGGATCCAGCCTTGTCAATATCGCAGTTGCTGGGTGCTCAGAGAGTCTGGATTTTGGAGATTGAGGGCTTTGGCTGGCAAGAATTCCACAGAAACCACCATTTCGGATTTCAGGGTGTACCTGACCTCCATTTTGCAGTAGGGATTTGTCTGATAGCAAGAGTTCCTAATGTGCTGAGTGTAGTGGGTTAAGGAGGCATGAGCATATGTTCAGTAAGAAGAGAAGATTGTAGCAGAAAGTCAAAGACTTGTTGTACACACTGGCTTCATCAACCCATGACCACTTTCATGACCTGGTGCTTGTTTTCTTGGGCTCAGAAGGTGGTGCAAGACTCACGTTGACATGGTCAGAAGCTTTAGTCCAGGGTTTTGGTGGTACCGCAGTACCAGCACCTTTCTTCAGACTTCCAACACCCTACCTCAAGCTCATACATCAACGAAACATGAAGAGCCAGTCGAGTTTCTTGCAGACAACTTGGTTCGTCTCTACGAAACATGCCAGGGTGGCGCTGTGTGCTGTGCAAGACGGGGCGCACATACCGTCGGGACGGGAAGTGCGAGAAGTGTCGCCCAAGCAAGAGAGGTGCATGNAATAAACGACGGCCGAAGTTTCGCATGAACGGCAAGCAAAGCCTGGGCACAAACGTCCGCTATGTGGCCTCGGCAGCGGCATCGCCTGCAGGAAGTGGCATCTTGAAGGATTGGCAACATGCTTTGGAATCTGCATACAACTCTATGCTGGTGTCCAGACTTGGCTTCTGTGCAGCACACAGCGTGCTTAGCATTGCGCACGCCCTGATTCTGGCAGCAGATTCAGNGGATTGGCAACATGCTTTGGAATCTGCATACAACTCTATGCTGGTGTCCAGACTTGGCTTCTGTGCAGCACACAGCGTGCTTAGCATTGCGCACGCCCTGATTCTGGCAGCAGATTCAGCGGGCTGGTGTTTGCCCGAGAGACATCCTTCGTCCGAGCTCGCATTGGTGTTTTGCGCGATGGCATGGAGTACACGGATTGAGGACCCGGACAGTTACCGACCGAAGTGGGTACGAGAACATGAAATTACAATGAAGAGTGTCACAGCTGCACAATGTGTCTGGACCAATCTGGTCGGGAAGCTGGATATACATTTGCTGGACTACTGAGAATTCTACATCCTTCGTGGCGTCTGGGTGAATCATTCATTCATCATACTGCGCAAATCCTTGTCTCGTGGTCCTTTCCCGGGATGCGTGTCACGGCCAGCAGCGGCAGCAGCAAGGTTAACCAAAAAGCTACGCTTGCCGAATGTTTTGCCAGCCAGATCCGGGCTTGTAGGTTCGTCCGATGTGTTGGTTGTGCAAGGGTAGAGAATTTGTGGCAAAATACAGAACGCAACCGGTTGCNCCAAAAAGCTACGCTTGCCGAATGTTTTGCCAGCCAGATCCGGGCTTGTAGGTTCGTCCGATGTGTTGGTTGTGCAAGGGTAGAGAATTTGTGGCAAAATACAGAACGCAACCGGTTGCAATCTGTGTTTTGCCACACAAATCCGGGTTTACGATTTCCTCGTGTGTGATCTGTGTTTTGCCACAAAAATCCGGGTTTACAGGTTCCTTTTTGTAGGTTCGTGTGATNCAACCGGTTGCAATCTGTGTTTTGCCACACAAATCCGGGTTTACGATTTCCTCGTGTGTGATCTGTGTTTTGCCACAAAAATCCGGGTTTACAGGTTCCTTTTTGTAGGTTCGTGTGATGTGTTGTAGCAAAATGCAGAAAGCCAGAGAATTTGTGGCAAAATACAGAACGCAACCGGTTGCGATCTGTGGTTTGCCACACAAAACTGTGATGTGTGATGTGTTGGTTGTGTAGGGGTAGAGAATTAGTGGCAAAATACAGAACGCAACCGGTTGCGATCTGTGTTTTGCCACACAAAGCCGGATATTTCTCTTCTGATGTCTTGGTGGTGCAAGGATGCCACACGAATGAATCCTGGACTATATTGGCTGCACAGGGCTANACACAAAGCCGGATATTTCTCTTCTGATGTCTTGGTGGTGCAAGGATGCCACACGAATGAATCCTGGACTATATTGGCTGCACAGGGCTAGACAAGCTTGGTTTTGCCAGAGAAATCCTGGACCATGGCTAGAGATCCTCACAAATCCCGGATGACACGGGCTGCAATATGGCTCTGAGAAACGTGTGTGAAATCTGCGGCAGTCTATCTTTCACGAAGTTCCGGGTGCANGGGTGCACTGAAACCTCGGACTTTAGAGTGTCACTCCGCCCAGGAACCCTGAGCTGGGCAAGGAGGACGTGATTTCTGTATGCCGGGCACCTGGCCTGCGTCAGGAGGTTCATGAAGTTCGGGATCGGATGCAGTCAAACCTCGGGGTTTAGGGCGGCAGTCCGCCGTGATGTGTTGGTTGTGCAAGGGTAGAGAATTTGTGGCAAAATACAGAACGCAACCGGTTGCGATCTGTGTTTTGCCACACAAAGCCGGATATTCCTCTTCTGATGTCTTGGTGGTGCAAGGCTAGAAGGTTGCTATCTGTGTTTTGCCACGCTGCACAGGGCTAGACAGGCTTGGTTTTGCCAGCGAAATCCTGGACCATGGCTAGAGATCCTCACAAATCCCGGATGACACGGGCTGCAATATGGCTCTGAGAAACGTGTGTGAAATCTGCGGCAGTCTATCTTTCANACGAAGTTCCGGGTGCACTGAAACCTCGGACTTTAGAGTGTCACTCCGCCCAGGAACCCTGAGCTGGGCAAGGAGGACGTGATTTCTGTATGCCGGGCACCTGGCCTGTGTCAGGAGGTTCATGAAGTTGGGGATGCAGTCAAACCTCGGGGTTTAGGGCGGCAGTCCGCCTTTTGCCGAGAAGGCGGACTGCCGCACATGTGGATTTTGTCTTGCATCTTGAACATGCTGGGATCGAACTTTCCTTTAAAGCTAAGACCGAGTCCTCTCAAAATCTTGTGTCCTTCGGATCCGATCGTCATTAACTATGATGTCACCTGTCTCAGAACTCTCAAGCCGATAAGCAACCCATGTGTCCAAGTTCCACACGTAGTTTGCTGTCACAAAGGCGGACTGCCACTCACCTAGTCGAGAAATATCAAAGNAACTCTCAAGCCGATAAGCAACCCATGTGTCCAAGTTCCACACGTAGTTTGCTGTCACAAAGGCGGACTGCCACTCACCTAGTCGAGAAATATCAAAGTGCCTGCTAACCTCCTGCAGTCTCACATACTTACACACACACGCACTCGAGAGGCTGTGGGTTTCGGGATTTCGGGCCTCGGGGGGAACAAAATCAGTTCATGCAGATTGTTGTTCAAGCNGCCATGTCTCATCGTGCAGAGAAGACTGTCCGGGATATCATCTCGGAGCCTCATCGTGCAGAGAAGAATGTCCAGGATATCTCGGAGCCTCATCCTGCAGAGAAGAATGTCCAGGATATCTCCGAGCCTCATCCTGCAGAGAAGAATGTCCAGGATATCATCATGGAGCCTCATCCTGCAGAGAAGAATGTCCAGGATATCTNACGAAGTTCCGGGTGCACTGAAACCTCGGACTTTAGAGTGTCACTCCGCCCAGGAACCCTGAGCTGGGCAAGGAGGACGTGATTTCTGTATGCCGGGCACCTGGCCTGTGTCAGGAGGTCCATGAAGTTGGGGATGCAGTCAAACCTCGGGGTTTAGGGCGGCAGTCCGCCTTTTGCCGAGAAGGCGGACTGCCGCACATGTGGATTTTGTCTTGCGTCTTGAACATGCTGGGATCGAACTTTCCTTTAAAGCTAAGACCGAGTCCTCTCAAAATCTTGTGTCCTTCGGATCCGATCGTCATTAACTATGATGTCACCTGTCTCAGAACTCTCANAACTCTCAAGCCGATAAGCAACCCATGTGTCCAAGTTCCACACGTAGTTTGCTGTCACAAAGGCGGACTGCCACTCACCTAGTCGAGAAATATCAAAGTGCCTGCTAACCTCCTGCAGTGTCACATACTTACACACACACGCACTCGAGAGGCTGTGGGTTTCGGGATTTCGGCCCTCGGGGGGAACAAAATCAGTTCATGCAGATTGTTGTTCAAGCAGTAGAACGATTTTGGTCGAAGCTTAGCTCGGTACAGAGTAGCACGTCTCTTCTGACAGGCCCTATAGTAGAGCCAGCCTCATCGTGCAGAGAAGAATGTCCAGGATATCTCGGAGCCTCATCCTGCAGAGAAGAATGTCCAGGATATGATCATGGAGCCTCATCCTGCAGAGAAGAATGTCCAGGATATCTCCGAGCCTCATCCTGCAGAGAAGAATGTCCAGGATATCATCATGGAGCCTCATCCTGCAGAGAAGAATGTCCAGGATATCTCCGAGCCTCATCCTGCAGAGAAGAATGTCCAGGATATCATCATGGAGCCTCATCCTGCAGAGAAGAATGTCCAGGATATCTCCGAGCCTCATGGTGCAAAGAAGAATGTCCAGGATATCATCTCGGAGCTGGCAGATCTCATCGAGGAAAAGAGAGACAGAGTCGCGGGCATGGTCGTTTGCATCATGGACAACAAGATGTGTCTACACTGCAGCAGAGCCTACCTTCGTGAATGGCTCAGCGAGAAAGATCTAGTTGCATACGACCAGGTTTTCCGTCGACAGCACTGGTGCAAGTGCGAAGACTAATGGGGACTGACAGCCCTGCGATCGAGAAAATCGGGCCTCGGGTCTACGTGCTGAGTTTCGGGGAGTCCAGGGCACCCGAACCCTTTCTGCCCCACCGGTAGGAGTGCCTGCTTCCTGCTTGAAGCCTCCCGAAGCCACCGAGAGCCCAAGCCCCGCCTGTCCTCGCGTCCCCCCCCCGAAAGCCGAAGCCACCGCCCCTCTCGTTCCTTTCCCCGCCCTCTCTTCTCTTCTTTTATGTTTCCTTTGCTGGTCAGGTCCCCATGCAACCTGGTGGCCAGGACCTCAATCATTATTATTCTTATTGTCGTATACAGTCTGCGTCTTGCGAGGGTTTAGAGGGTTTTGGGGCGTCTTGCGAGGGTTTTGGTGGCGGCAGTCCGTGACAGCCGTCGATGGAAAACGCTTGCTTGGCTAATCGATTGCTGAAAGTATGTGTTCAGTGTCAGCTGACTGAGCAACTTGCAAAGCAAGTCATTTGAACGGGTTTTGTTGTACACGGAAGCTGCCAGTATACCACTGGATGAGCAAGTCACTGACGAGATGGGGTGACTCGCCGATGCCNTCAGCTGACTGAGCAACTTGCAAAGCAAGTCATTTGAACGGGTTTTGTTGTACACGGAAGCTGCCAGTATACCACTGGATGAGCAAGTCACTGACGAGATGGGGTGACTCGCCGATGCCCCAACCCAAAAAACTAAGATTGGCTGCACAAATCTAAGAGTATAAGCAAACAGCCCCCACCAGCATCATGAGCATCAGCCTGGTATTCTGCCGCCCCCCACACCATGAGCATCNGATGCCCCAACCCAAAAAACTAAGATTGGCTGCACAAATCTAAGAGTATAAGCAAACAGCCCCCACCAGCATCATGAGCATCAGCCTGGTATTCTGCCGCCCCCCACACCATGAGCATCTTTTCAGCTGGGCCATGGGCCCAGACCGGCCCCGGTGGCCAACCAAAGCATCAGAAGCATGAGCAATTGGTCGTTGTGGCGAATCATGAGAATCCTGCTAAAGAAAAGGCAAGTGGACCTGCGTTCAGAGCTGTTCACGTGCACTCTTGGTGGTTTGTGGGGGTGTGGGGAGTTGGGGAAAGGGTGGTGGGGCTCAAAACCTGTCGGTGTGCACTCTCTTCGAGGCATCTGCATCACTCATGACTTTCGAGCTGCCCTACTATGCTATTTGCTTTGAATTTGCCATTGCTGCACTGAGCTCAGCTGTAGCAGTGGGCCTGCTAAATTGGGGAGAAATCGACCCTAACCACTCAGAACCCTTGAGTTCGCACAATTGTCTGAAAGACAGGCCCACGTTCTGGACTTGCAGCTGTAGACGAAGAGGCCTTCAGCAGAAGGCGTCCCAATGACTTTTGCTTACTGCTGCTGCGAGACAGTTTTGGCCTTGGTGGCAGTGGACCTGCAATTTGGGAGAAACCGACCCCAAGCCCAGAACCTTTCAGTTTTGTCAACCAGTGGTCTCTATGGAAACGCAGGCACACGTTCTTGTCTTGCAGCTGTAGATGAAGAGGTCTTCAACAGAATCAGAAGGTGTCCCGATGACAAAGCACTTACCGCTCGGTCCACCGTCTTGTTCTCTCGCCCAATGCTTCTGATTGTGAGATCGTGTGTCTGCACGGTGCAAACCTTTTCCATGCAGTCAGCACCTTCACTGACTCAGGGCTTGAGTCGCAACTGCCTGTGACCGGTACCACAAATCATGGGTTTTCAGTCACGGATTGTTACAGGATGTCTATTGTGTTTTGGGGCTTCTGCATGAACGATTAGCATGACCTGTGTGGCAGAAGGTTTGCATGACCCCGGCGTCGCAGGTCCAAGTACAGACACAAATCGAGAAGAGGCTGAAATTTAAACTAGACTGTAGCACGCGAAGAGTGTGAAAGAGCAGACAGCGGCAGAGCTCGGTGTGCATGCATCTAACACCCCATAACTATGTGCCTTCAATTTGCTGGCTGAGGCATGTGGGAATCCAGACGAGGCGACGGCTGCGTTTGATGCAAGTGCAGTGGATCCATGCTTCAAAGCATTGCAGCTTCTCTTGGATTGGCCAGTGTCATGAGCTTGCATAACTCCTTGACGCTGGGCTCAACAGGCTTTCTTTCAGCAGCAACAACATGGAGTTATGTTCCGTCAGCATTAAGGCAAGCCACGCCAATACCCAAGAAGCCCGGAAAGGGGGGGCGGGGGGATGAGCCAACTCCGCTCGACTCAGAAGCCATGGCCTTAAAGCACTGTCCCATGGATTGACAATGGACAAGTACTACGTGGTTGCTCTCCCCAAAGAGTGGTGGAACAGGCTCGCCGATGAGCAGCCCGGGCCTCATACTTCTGACACCATTCTTTGTCTTACTAGATTGACATGCGCAGCGAAGACATCAGGAAGCTGGAGATAAAACTCAAGATGGCAAATCAGTTTTGCAACCCGAATGGGCTAGGCCTGTGTTTAGTGTCACATCGTTACAAGCTTTGGAGACTTTCCTTGAATGATTGATTGATTCATTGATTGATGTTCCATTGTGAAGGCGATGATGGTTTGGTCAAGATCGGCTTGTGTGAATGCCACACCCCCATCCGAATGATGAATACCTCGCCTCAGGCTTGATGCATCCCTTCGGCAATCGTGGAGAATGCTTGTTCCGATTGGTTCCGACCCCTCTGATGCCATTGCAGGTGCCACAAGCTCCAGCACGGGCCAGCCGGAAAGTGATGATGGTAAAAATAAGAAAGGAGACTGATGACCAGTGAGTCGAGTCGACAGTGAGCTTTCCGTGATCATTTTAAAGCTAGCCATGTTGTGTCATCCCCAGATAGAGAGGGGAAGTCATGCCGTGAAGCAACAGATTTATGCTATATAGCCCTGGTATGGCCACAATAATTGCTGTGTTCCAGCATGAGGGCCCCGCAATCATTGTCAAGATCATGTCAGGCAGCTGCTCGGTCATCAGCAACAAGGGTGGTGGCAACATGTCCAGCTGTAGTTCTGTACAGGCCATGCAGCTGAGCACCAGCCTTGATGTGGTGCAGGATAAACAAACAAGTGTTACTTTCATTTCCTCACTGAGTGATGGTAGCAGCTTCGGAGCCTCCGGAGTTTGCACAGACGTGATTGTTGCTTGTCTGTGTCTCAAGGATGTTTTGCACTGCACTAGGACACGATTGGTTATAGCTTGCTCTCACACTGGGCACCCAAACTAGCGAGTGGCCTTGCAAGCCATTTTGAGAAGCTCACTTCTCTGTCAGCTTGCAAAGAACTTCGGGCAACAGCCATGAAGCGGCCCTTGGAGAGGACTGGCTCTGACAACAGTGACCGCCCTCAGGTGGGTGTCCTCCTTTTCTTTTCAGGTCTGAACCTTGGACAAGTTAATGCTCTTAGTCTTGCAAAGAGGTCCCCTTCCAAGATGAGCTGGACGAAGACAGTGATGCAGAATTGGATGGTGTTGCCATGATGCGTGGTCACGTCCATGGGGACAAAGATGATCTTTCTGATGTGGACTATATGCAATGGCCACAGCCAAGTTTGCGACTGTGTGGCATAGGACATCATGTTGTTGAAGTCACTGTAGCTGAGATTGATCTGCTGTCAGTCTGCTTGGAGAGATGACGAACAGATGCGTGATCACACATGAATGTTAGGCCATCGCAGCCACGGCATATCACGGATTTGTTCAAGTGGGCTAGCAACATGCTGCCAGCCTTTGAGCTGCTTGGATTCTGTTCACTTTCATCTGTCGTTGTCATGAACCACGCCGTCTGGCTGTCCACTCAGGTCCTTGCTGGGTCCCGCGCATGTGCAATCTCAACTGCAAAAGGCCAAGGTCCACATGGACATGTGGTTCACTGGTGCAGATTTTCCGTCAGAAGCCATCCGGCATATTGCAGCTGCAGTGCGGGCCCGGACTCTTGTATTCAAAAATTCACATAATGCGATGTGTTGATTGCTGGCCGGCCACGGCACGTGGTCCTGTGTTTAGCTTCTTCTCAGGTATGGTTTCAGTCTGGAGGTCTACACAGGCCGGGCCTGTGAGATGAAACATCACGCTCAAAGGTACCTTGGACGTCTCAAGGCATCAGCATCATCGTAGCACAGAGAGTCACTCAGGGCTACTAAATTTGAATGCTGAATCTGAAGTGTATCCTCTCGTCCTTCTCAGGTTTCTGGCCCGGAACTTCCCGAACCGGTGCATCTTCAATAACATATTGGACTTCGCTCAGGATCCTTCAGATGAGCACATGACACTGGCGCCTCACTTCATGCCGGGACATTGCAGTGTTTCTCTAGACATGCAGGAGTATGTTGCATTCCACTGCAAGGTGCAGAAGGTTCCTTGTCGGACTCACGGGCTGTGTTCACGGTCACGACCACTTCCTCTCGAGGGATGGGCAAATTGCTCCGTGGATGGTCCCCCATGCACTGCATTCTCGGCGTTGCTTGCTGGCAGATTCCTTTGGTGTGACGGTTGACCACTCGTGGAGTGATGGACCGGCGTGACAGTGTGTGCCACCCAAGGTTCGGAAAGCGGGAAGGCCTATCGTGCAAAAGCAAGAAGCAATGTCATGATGTGTATCTGAGGGACAAGTTGGACCAGAAGCTGATTGTTTGCAAGCATGATCATGTTCTTAATGCTTCATCCTGGCTGCTTGTTGACTGAAGACATACTGATCTGAATCTTTGTCACCTTCCATGCCTGAGGCTTGACTGGTTTGTGCACGAGAACGTATGCAGCTTTCCGGGAGAATATGTGAAGGAACCCCTACATCGCGCTGGATACTCTTGTGAGGAAAGCAAACTGTCTCCCCAGAGATTCGGAAAGCCCATGGGCAGGCTGGATAAAGAACATTCACTGTATAAGGACACCCCTAAACTCCTAGACTCCAAGATGCATCATTCAGAGGCTGCGAATCTACCGCATTTTCTATGCAAGAGACAAGTGGGTCTGGAATGGCCCGCCTTTCCGAAAGCTCGTGATGCTGTGTGTGCCACAGAGAAAGCTTGAGATGACCGCCAATGACCTGTTCTTCTTGAACGAAGCCGAACTGGTGGCTTGGTCAGAACTTGGCTGTTGAACTTCTTTACAGTTGCGGTTCTGAGAGTGGATGACGGTTAACGTGCATGTTCATGACTGCAGATTCAGCACTATGGCCAATCTTCCTACTTCCGACAGAACCTGTGTCGGTCTTCTGCTGACTTCTTGGACAAGTACGAGCACCAATATCCCGACCACATCATTTACGTGCCTTGTGTGGATGTGTTGTAGCAAACATGATTCATGCAAGGGGCTCTTAGTCTTGCATTTAAAGTCTCTCCGACCACTCACTGTGAAGTCCGTCCTGTAAGGATCTCTCCCAGAATCCTGCCAAGCAGCATCATCGTTTGAATCAGCAAGATGGGAGTTTGCCTACATTGACCACATCTTCGAAGAACTTGTGCTTTACTTAGATGTACACAGAGCCAGAGAGAATCGGGGAGCAGAGTGAGTGTTGCCTTGGAACAGGTGGTCGTCCAAGCACCAGCGGCCGTTGCAGGCACTGGAGCTCATGGGAGCTATGGGCATGGCTGTGACAAGAGAGTTGGCCGAAGCAGCTGGTGTCGCACAGACCAATGTGCACAGCATGACACCAAGCCAGTTGGATGCTGGACTTCACTTAATTTTCTTGTGCTTGCACGGTGAGAGAGCAGAGGTTCACAATGATGCATCACTGAGTCCAGGTAGATCTTGGGGGCAACGGCATGGATACGGCTTCTGTGGGCTTCACACTTCTATCAGTGGGGCACCCGCGTGCATGTATAAGAGCTGAGGGCTGGTAGTGTGAATAGGAAGTGCAGCACATACGCAGGCTTTGATTTGCCTCGAGAAGAAATGCAGCCAGAGGCCGTTGCTTCAATTGATTTTAATTGGACAACCATGGTTTCTCAATCACCAGGAAGGAAGACGCAGCAGCAGCCAGTGCCTTATTTTCCCTTCCAGGAGACGATGAGCCAAAGAAAATGCTCCGAATATAGAATGTGTCAGGTCATTCTTGACTCTGGCTCCAGCCAGGGTTCGGATTCGACTGACTGAGATGTATGCCACTGTCTCGAGCAGCAGTCAGGACGACTAGAGCCGGATTGCGGTAAAGGCTGTGCCCACAACATGATGTGCTTCAGCATCAGTGTGCTGTGCTTTTGCGAAGCGCTGCATCTTGAGTATCCATACGTTTACTGCGAGGCATGCAGTCACGGCAACATGTGACCACCAATGAATGTATCAGAGCTTGATTGAAAGACATGACATGAGCAGTCAATGGACATATAATGGAAACATGGTCATTTGCAAATTGAATATTAAATATTCTTTCTGCATGGCACTGCCATGGCCTACCCTTTTCAGCCGGAGCAAGATGAAATAAGCCCGTTGCCTTTTGGGGATGAGCCTGATGAACCTGATGAAGGCCTGCTGCGTGGATCCCATAACCATTGTCTGTGTTTTGCTGGCAAATGCCTTGCACCATACTCACTCCCCCTTGGATTTCAGGCCAGCCTTGTCGCGAAGTTCTTGCTGTCTTGCCTTTTGGTGTTGAGCCTGCAACTTGTCTCCGAAATATCATTCGGTTCATGTCAAGTCTCAGAAAGCACTTTTTTAGTAACCTGCCCCACCCAAGGACGAAGCAGAAGCAAACACAGAGAGCGGATCAGATTCAGCAGGATACGATGGGGAGTGTGAGATGGATGATGATATTCAATCCAAGAAAACCTTGGTCGACATGTCCTGGAAGACCTTGCACAACTTCATGGCAACAAGCATCACGAAGACATCCTCAGAGCCACCGGTTAAGAAAAGAATGTATGATGTCTCGAAACGGGCTGCTGAAGCAGCCGCTAGAAAACGAGAGATGGAATTTTATGTTCCACGGAAAAAGCCTGCTCCTCTGCGCAGAAATGATCCCGATGCTCGCATTTGCAATGAGACTTTTATTTTCTTGACTCGCATGGAGCACGTTCTGCCTATGTTTAAATCATACATACCTCTTTCTTCCTGTGTCTGCTTCAGGAGCGTCTCCAGATTCTTGGGCGTCAGGCTTGCAAGTGTGCTGGGAAGCAATGCTTCCAGCAAATGCCCATGAAGGACTTGCGAAGTCTTTTGGATGCTTGGACCCGAAGTTGTATGAGTGCATCCACCCCACCTTATCCTCTTCCCCAGCTGCTAGCTGCCTCATTGTCCTGAGGATGAATTCGAGAACTTGAACAAAAGAGAACAAGATGCTCTGCTGTTCCTGGCTTCAGGGGGTGGAGACACGAAACGCAGAAAAGAGTACAGCATCCTTGGGAAGCAGCTTCCTCGTCGATGTTTTACAGCATTGATGGGGGTAGCTAGTCGCCGGCTTGATCGCATTGGACAGCTGGATGAGCGATACGGCTCCACTAGACCCAGCAAATATGCAGCCTCCATCGACAGCTTCTTGCTGATACTGTACAACAGTTTGGCTGAGCCTTTGCCAACAAAGCCACTCAGGCATGCAATGGTGTCGGTTTGCAGGCAAGAGCAGCCTTTTCCTTGCGGTACAGTTCTTGTCAGTACACTGAGGTTTGTGAGACCACACAAGCGCTTCAAGCAGCCACAGAAGACTGAAGACTCAGAGCAGTCTGGTTGGGACAGTGGGCTTGAGATTCGCAGCGACTCTGGAGAGGATGAGGAAATGGCAACATTTCTCACTTCAAACTCGAACTTCATCTTCGCAATGCAGGCTACAGGAGGCTTCACTGAAGCTTGTCGTACGCAAATTTCTGAATAAGAATGGATCTCAAGTGGCGGCTGAAACACGGGTGGCTTAGATGTAAAAAACAAAGCACGATGAATTTCCGAGGACATGTCAGGCTTGGCAAGGAAGTGGCTACCTCCAGGCACAATCTTCGAAGTCTACCAGTTCTATTCGGGATGGAGTGAGGCTCATGGGATCAATGAGATAGCAGCGTGCCCGGGCAAGTGTTCTAATCTCAGCTGTAAAGGCTGACTCTGTCTGTCACTGTCTGTGTGCAGTATTTGGCATGAACCGATACACCGCCGATGAGGTATCCAACATTTCTACGCCGGTGGAATGGTAGATGGAAGCATGTCCTGAAGTTCCGGGATCGCACCACTTTCTCTGCTTGTGATGTTTGCTCAGAACTGAAGAACCAGTGACTCGGTTGAACTGAGTGGTGAAGTTGAGACTTTCCAGAAGACCAGCAAGATGTTCATGTTATGTCCGGTGATCGAATCCTGTAGCCCCGATCAGGTATCAGGATGTTGCGTTGCCTTTGCCTGTTCGCCTGGGGGCATTGCGCCTCTACAGGCAGGACTTGGACCATCTCCACAAGTCTCAGTCGTCAGCTGTGTCCCTCTTGAGGCGACATCTTGTTGATCAGTACTCAGATCGCTGCGCGATCTGGAGTCTGCGTGATATTTCAGGGGATGTCATGTCTCGCACCTTGACCCTGATCTCCGATGGGGCCGACCAGGCATCATCACTGACAGCAGCATGGAGGCGGTAGAGCCATGCGAGGCAGACTTGCTCTTGGCTCCTGCTGACAGGCCAAATATGCTATACCACGGGACCCGCTGCTGCGGCCGGCATATCGCACAAACAAAGCGCAGCGGCCACGACTGAAGGTGCACGGTGTTTGGTGCTTCAACACGGTCATGCGCATAGCAGTTCTCGATGAAGATGCTCGACATGATTCAAGCCTCGAAGCGTGCCTGAATTATTCACTTGCCATGAGCATGAACGACAGCTGCTGCTTCCTAGAACATGTGAAGTCCTTATCAACAGATACTGTTACTGCTGAGGTCACGGAGGTGGTGGCCAGGGTCGTGGAGGATGCTATTCGCATTCTGGATGCTCGGGGCCAAGCTCGACCTGAATGCCTCGTGCTAGTCTCCGACAACACAGTGAGGGAGGCGAAGAACTCCTATCTCATGGCATACATGAGCCATTTAATTGCATTCCACAAGATGAAGTGCCTCGGATGCGTTCGGTGCTCACAGTCATGGTGCCTTCTCTAGCACCAAGTCGAGTTCATGCATCGTACGCATGGATGGTTTCCTCAGGTGCTCTGCAATGATGTTCATGAGGGTAAGCCATACTCATGACATGATCGGTGACAAGGTTGCAAATAAACCTTAAGGGAGTCGGAGGCTGCTGCATTTACTGTGCCCTGTCTGGCTGAGATCAAGTCTGGGGCCTCTTGAGCAGAAGGCTGTGCAAGAATGATCGTTTGCTGGACCCACAGAGCGCTGTGGACGTCATCGCAGATGAGCTCAAGAGGCCTGGCATTGCCACATGGCTGAATGCCGAGATCATCGTGGAGGTGATGCGTCGATGCAGACATTGGGCTTCTCATTGGGATAAGCATTCCCTTGTAAAGTTGGCAGCCCGGCGTAACAAATTAAAGCGAAGAATGCTGCAGACACTGTTATTAGCCTTGCTTACATGGCTTTAAACCCTGTCATTGGTTTTCTCTGGCAGGTTGGTGGCCTGAGAGAGGATCGAGTCGCCAATCATTTCTTTATGTTCTGTCGCAGAAGAGGTGGGCCCATGTTTTCACAACCCCCTGACGCACCCACACACACACACACAGACAGAGCAGCGGTACTGCAAGCATGCGTGAGCTGTATGCATCGGAGACTGCTTGCTACCATTTCCCTGACAGATCTGCCCCACTCCTATGAGCTCAATGAGGGCTGGGGCAACTCCGGACGGGTCAAGCAAGGTGATGATGTATTCGTTCTCGTGAAGGAATATATCTGCTCTGCGGAGCTGAGGCAGGACCCGATGCTTGTGCTGAAAAAGGAGGTGATGGACTTGTACCCACTCGTTCCTGAAACCGAGAGTCCCTCGAGAGACATATCAGACAAAGTGAAACAGGGTTGGATCGACCTTGGGAACACTTTCGAAAGTCTGCACGGCGGTAATGAGCATGTACGCAGAGCAGCTCAGTACCTCCGAGACTTGGCAAGAAACAATTTGCCAAAAGAGGTCCTCGCACCTTTGCCCTTTCACACGAGTGCAGAGATGATGCCAGCAGTTCCAGCTCCTGAATACCAGCCTCATGAAGTGGTGCTGGGAGTTCTCGCTCCAACTGTCCCGCTGCGGGCAGTCTGGCGCCGGAGGAGGGCTGGGAACTGAAAAACACGCTGTGCTATATCCTTTTTCCATTGAACACACGGTTCTCATGTTGCATTTCCTTGACTTGCTCAGATGATGACTGAATTGACAATTGAATTCTGTAATTCCAGAGCTTCCTGGCTCGAATCTGAAGCAAAGCTGGGCCTGGAGAGCCTGCAGGCAACCTGTTGGCCACGTGACTGAATTTGAATTGAAGCTAGGCACTGGCCTGTCAGTTTTTTCGATTCCAGGGCTTAAAGCTTCCTGTCTAGCGGGTACGTCTTTTCTTGAATCAGGAAGTCTGCTGGACCCAGCACACTCGCAGCACACTCGGGTTGGCCCTCAAGACAGCCCAGCTCCAGCTCCCTCTCAGCAGCTCCTTCCCGGTCCTTCCTCTTCTAGTCCAGTCTTGGTGTCAATAAATATCAGTGTCATTTCCCTCTCCAGAAAGTCATCGTTTTTTGGCTCCCAAAGCTCATCGAAAAGAGTCGACGGCAGTTCTACCTACAGCGATTCTGGGCTCCAGCTCAAGACGAAAAATCANTGATTTTTCGTCTTGAGCTGGAGCCCAGAATCGCTGTAGGTAGAACTGCCGTCGACTCTTTTCGATGAGCTTTGGGAGCCAAAAAACGATGACTTTCTGGAGAGGGAAATGACACTGATTTTTATTAAACTTAGACAGAGAGGCGAGGAACATGAGAGAGTGAGGGAGAAGCTGGAGTTGTGCTGTATGCTCATGCAGTCTTTGACACCGCCTATCCAGTTTCTTGTGATGATCTGATGATTCGATTCTGGCTTAGGTCTTGACCTGCCCAGCGGAATCATGGAGTCAACCACTTTGCGAAGCAACACGGCCGCAATTCTGGCGGCATTGGGGAAACTTGGGCATGGACAAGATGGTCACGTGAAGAAAGACGATGCCAAGACTGATTCAGAGATGAAAAAGGAACCTGACAGCCCAGCCGCTGTCAAGATGGAAGCCTCAGCAGAGACGGCCAGTCTGAACAAGAAGAGAAAACTCTGGACAGCCGCTGCTCAGAAGAACTTGCCTGGCGACAAGACGTTCTTGGAGGCAGGCACGTTGCTGGTGATTGCTATGCACTGCTCGCAGAGTCTTGAGTCTTGCGTTGGTTGTACAGCAGCAAGATGTCGTTTCATGCGTTCAGGAGATCCTGAATTACTTGGGGCAGTTCCAGGATCTGTCCGGAAAAGCAACCACGGAGGGCCGGCTGCCACACCCGTGTGACACCGTGATCGAGAAGTTCCAGAATCCGGAGACGGCGGCGATGACATGGAGCCAGATCATTAGCTTCCTGACGGAGTGGCAGGGACCTGCAGGGACAGCTGCAAAGCCTGGCCCCGTACCCGTGAATGCATTTCCATGGTTTCCGGAAGTCGAGAGCTAGGTACTTGCGGTCGGAACAGATTGTAAGCAGATTCAGGACTTGAGCATCCTCAGTTCTGGTTTGAAGTCGACCTTTGGCTATGCACGCCTGGACCAGTTCGACATCCGGACGCCACCCGACGGCCTGCCTTCTGTCAACGACTGGCTCACTTGCTGCATCTCGTTCATCTTCTCGGGGAACAGGTTGGACCGTGAGCCGATCGACGTTTGCCCTGTTTTTTCATGAACACATAGGCCACGCAGGATCATCTTCTCGGTGCACAGGTTGGACCGTGAGCCGATCGACGTTTGCCCTTTGGAGGATGCACATGCCGGCGAGCCACGCTACATGATCAAGAAGGGGTTCACGCGTCTGACTTCGCTTCTCTTCTTGAGCATCGTGGCGAGCGAGCTTGACGTGGAAGCTGCTCAGGCCATTTGCAAAACGAAAGAAATGAGCCGCATGTGCATGACACGACTCCCGGGTTGAAAAGCTTCACAGTCATTCATCTTCCCGGCAGGAGCTGCTCAAGCCGTTGGCCGGTGCTTTGGCAAGCGTGCTCTACCTGCCGATCACAGCGAGCTTCAACAATGACAGCGAGGTCACCTCTATGGAGTCCATCCAGCTGAGCTACCAGGGCTCCGAGAGGCAGAAAAAAGATGTTCCTCAGCAGCCTACTTTCATACTATGTGCTTGTCTTCTNATATATATATTATGCTGCTTGTGTGGTTGAGGTCTTGAAGATGAGCTTGCGCTTTGAGCAGATGATCAGTCAGAGGGTTGCCCTGGCAGACGCTTGCTGCAAAGTGTATGTGTAGGATGAGCCGAGCTAGACCATGTGAAACAAGAACACATTCTGAAGGAGTACCGGAACAAGAACGAGATGGACATCTTGGCAGAGCTGGTGGAAAAGTACAACTCACACCAAGCAAATGCTGCGATCAAGAGGTGGCAAGTCTCCCCTGAGACACAGTTGCATTCACGCGCACCACGTGAAGAAGGAACTAGGTCCTGGTTCCATCTAAGGACATGCACCAGGCTATGATTGGAATCATCATTGGTCTGGACAAGGAGTCTCGGGAGCTGCTGCGGTCCCATTTGGACTACAACAAGTGGGAGGAGTCAGGCTTGCTCTTGCACAAATCAAACGCAGCGCATTATCAGGTGTGTGGCAGTAGGAGTTTGGGCAAGAGTTCTTGGGGCAGGATACTCGGCGGCTCTGCTTCGGTCGAAAAGGCACATGCTGAACAATGTGCCTAAAGGCCTGCCGACGCTATGGACTGGAATCCTCACTGTTACCCCTGATGCCCAGCATTGGCATTTCCGCCGGTACCACCAGTACTGGTCTGTGAACTCGAGAAAAATGAAGTCGACCCAGCGTGCCAAGTTGAGGCAGCTTGGACGTTCTTAGTTTGTGTATGATACCTAAACCCTAGATGTTAGAGGCAGCAGTCAGTGCTTTGCTTTGTGCAGTGGTTTTAAGTTGAGAGGGAGACGGAGAGGAATGAAGGCACAGGAATGAACGGAGACGCAGGGGGAGAGGGAGAGCACGAGGGAGGGAGACACGCAGACGATGCACGTGCATACGATGCACACACACACACGATGCACACGTGCACGATGCACACGTGAAACAGCCCACCATTTGCCTCCTTTTGGAAACGCTCCCTAGCACCTTTACTTGGCTCGACCCAGTACGTTCCTTAGGAAGGAACTCTGTTGGCGTGGATTCAGGCCTCAAGACATCATTCTAAAGCAGCACACTTTTTTTTAACATCACAATATATCGAGTTTAGGGTTGAACAGTTGATGGTCTCGACTCGGCTTCGGGTTTGCTGGGGTTCGGCTGCCTCTCCCTCTCCTTCTCCCGCTCCTCTCCCTCTCCGTCTCCCTCATTCCTTCCCTCTCCCTCGCCCCCTGAGGAGCAGCAGCAAAATCTGGTTAACACATTTCCATTCCTACATAACTTTGTGCGCTGCTTCTTCGGGGAGCAAACTAAGCTTCATGTGTTGCTTGCTGGGGTGTCTAATTCCTTATAGCGTTATTTGTAGCCTGAATGAGAGGACAGAAAAAGGAAAGCATGTGTGCATAATTTGTGGTGCTGGCGAACCCTAACTAAACCCTACAGCCCAAGAGATCATGATCTTAGGTATTCCGAGGATCAGTGGGTCAAGTCAGTCGACCAAGCCTGCGTGTTTGTGTGGCTGTTGCAGCAATGCCGGCTGAACAGCCAAGACCTTTGCTCGCATTTACTGTTGAGCAGGCTTCAGAAAGTGTTTGATAGTTCACATTTCTCTATGGATTTCTCTGCTCAGGTGACACCGGACATGATTGCCAGGATGGAGAAGGGTTTCCTGAATGGGCTATGGACTCATTCATGTGGCAGCATAACAATTGCTTGTGATGTTGTTCTTTCATGCGCTGGGCCCATTTTACTGAGGGATTACACGCAAGACCTGGAAGCTCACGTGGCAGCCAAGTCAGAGAAACTGGTGCCAGAGCAGCTCGCCATGTATCAAGATCATGTGGCGAAGCATCATGCTTCAGCGGCTGTGCTTGGGGAATCCATTGACTTGGAAGATGCCCAGGACTGGGCCAGTGGTTGGTTCATTTCTTGACTTGTACCTGAGTCCATATACATTTAAAGTCAGTGCAGGAGCGTGTGAAGGAGGCTGAGTACCGCTTGCTTTGTGCAAACTTGGCAAGCGACTTCCACGAAGCTGTCCAATTCAACTTGAGCAAGCACAAGGCACTGTTCCTTTTCTTGCTTCATTCCACTGCTGTTGTTGTTCCTTTGCAAGTTCGCTTTGATCTTCATCGTCACTGTCAGGTTGAGTCCGCGACTCACGTCCTGAAGGCAGTATGTGATCTGGAGTGAGCGCTGCTGTTCATTGTCATAGAGATGATAAAGATGTTGTGACTCGTCATGTCAGGTGCTCCACACCGGAGCTCAGAATCAGAAGGGCTTGCAGCAGGTCGAGATTTTCATGGAGCAGCGGATGCTTCTGTCTGCGACCGCCCCAACAAGGCGGCGTGAGTTGGATGGATTTGCCAGGAGGCTGGCATGCAGAGAAGCTGGGCCAGTGCGCCATCTGGGATTCTGTGACTTCACAAAGTTTGGACGGTTGAGCGCTGATCGCATCGACGAAGCAGCCTCCTGGAGCAAGGAGATCGTCGACCAGGATCCGAACGGAAGCAGCTTGCTTCTGTGAGAGACTGCTCATAGTGCAAGGGTCTTCGCACCCTGAAGCAATCAAGCAATCATGCGATTGAGTTTGATGCAAGGTATGATCTTCATCCTGGGCCCAGCTTTGGCGGGAGAGGGCGTCCTGCACGGCCTACGGGGCGAATACAGGACATGAGAACAGTGCTCACAGTGGCAAGGTCTTCGCGCCTCAATGAATCGATCGATGAATCAGTCAAGCTATCATTCAACCAATCAATCAATCAGTCAATCATTCTTGAAACAGACTTTGGCTGCGAGGAGGGTGGAGGACAAATACCTCAGCCTCGGCCTCGAGCTCAAATCGGTTTTTGTGTTGGTGGACACAGAAGCGAACCACGGAAACAGGCCAGCCCAGCATCGTTCGTTTTAATGTCAGGTCTTGCTTGAACCAACCAACCAACCAAACAAGAAACCAACAAGCCACGTAGCCAGCCAGGCAACCAGCCAAGCAAGTAAGCAAGCACCAAGCACCCAGTCATTTTTGCAGGACGTATCCAAAGCTGATGCAAGCTTGGCTGGCCATGAGTGACACTTCGCTGGGAAGCAAGCAGGGGACGCTGTACAAAGCACCTCGCTCCTCGGAGAAACTGCCGGAGGATCTGAACTGCTTCGCCAAGTGCAGTTTGTGGCAAGATGCTGTGACAGCACGTGGGGAGCCTCTACCCAAAGCACAGTATCAAACTCCAGAGAGTGAGAACCTGCTGACACACGAGCATGGAAGGAGTCTGACGGAGCTGTGATACAATTTAGCTAGCCATTTCCTTGTTTGTTCTTTCCTTGGCAAGTCTCCAATAGGACAGATAGCAAATTGGCAAATTCCATCGGAACATTCTCCAAGGATAAAGAAGAGACGGCGCAGTGGGCTGCCTCACCCTCGATTCTGAGAAACATCTTGGAAGGTTGCTTGTTGCCAGGGATGAAAGGCTGTCTGATCCTGCACAACTACACGCTCTATGAGGGCGCCTTGGAGCTCGTTGCCCTCGACATGATGACGAATCCGGCCTACTCCTCGATCCAGATCGCGGTGCGAAGTGAAACCACCAATGTGACATCCCTGAGCTACGCCATCAACGTTGTCAAAGACAGGCTGCTGGAAGCACCTTGACTTCTTGCTCATTCATTGACTCATGCGGTCAAACCCTAAACCCGTGAGACACATGTTTCCTGTCTCAGGACTGGAAAGCGGGCAGAGGCGTCATGAAGAATGTGCCGGTGAAGTTTCAGGAGGATCCAGACCCGATGGGGATGAATGGACCTGTGACCCCGGACATGAAGGTGTGCAAGTTCGACACGAGAACCGGAGACATGACGCTGCCACTTGACATCCGGGATAAATGGCTGCGATGCCCGATCCGAAGCAGCTTGGCTGTCACTAGATTGACTAGATGCCACCATCACAGCAGAAACACATGGATTCGTGTGCTTGGTTTGTTTAGTCTCCCATCTTTCATGGCTCCTCTTCCAAGACCCCGACTGGAGACAACGGCTTCAAAATCTGGATGCTGTGTTCGGGAATTCGACACCGCTTGTGACGAATGTTAACCCCGACGCTGACTTGTCAGATCCGAATGCAGTGGGGCAACAGCCACCACCTGACCCATCCTCCGCCTCCGCAGCCGATGCTTCCGCCGATCATCTGAGCGAGGAAGAGTTCAAGAAGAAGTACCCTGTGGTTGCAGCTACGATCAGCACCGCCTTCGTTGGCGTGAACTGCTACTACACGAACGATGCGGTCTACATCATGTCACAGCATGCTCTGAAAGTTGCTGGGGCAGCCGATGGGGGCACTGCTGCCAAGCCTTTGTTTATGTACGCCGGGGGCAGCTGGATTTCTGACTCTGGCAAAGACACTTTGTTAAAATTGGCCATTGCGAAATCCCAGCTTGTCTGAGTTTGAGCGTATTCCTCTAAGTGTTTTCTCTCAGGCCAAAGACTGGCTGGACAAACCGGCGAACCAAAACAAGGCCATCTCTTTCGAGCTCCAGGATTGCAAAAACTTGGCCACTTGGCATCATTGTTTTGTTGGCTTTGGCGACCAAGGAAGTCATTTTGAGCTCTTCAGTGTTACTGTTGTAGTCTCACGGATTCCACGTAGGTTATGTTGGAGAAGCCCGACAACAAGTCCGAAGATGGGTCATTGCAGACTTTGCATGAACTTGTTCTCAGCATGGAGAAGCAAGGGCTTGTCGACCTGACGATTAGTGGACACAAGGTGGAGCGCCCGGCAGCTGTGAAGAAAGGACTCAGCGAAGACACACTGGATGTCAAGCACGAGTCCTACAGCTGCTTCCGTCCCAATGCAGTGTCTTTGAAGAATGCCAAGTACCAGAACTTCGCCGGTGTGATCGGGGTTAAGAATTTGACCTCCTCCCCAGACCTTGTCATGGTTTGGCGAAGCTTGACAGCAGGAAGGCTTGTCAAGACACATTTATCCTGACTGTCAGCAGCAAAATCCGCATGAGAATCACGGCCCAAGGTCTCCGCCACTTCAAGCAGCAGAAGCTCATTGCACCGGCCAAGCCGCTCTGGTACTTGAAGAAGTCACTCAATGTGCAGCCTAATGTCTACTACAAGGTTTGCTCGATCACTGATGCCCCAGCATCCTGAGCTGACAGACCTCAGGTCAACCTTCACAGCCAAGCCAGCTGCAGCATCTAAACCTAGCATGTTCCAAACTGCAGTTGTCAAGAGGCTGATTTTGTGGCTCGGAAGGTTGCAGTACAGTGAGGTTGCGAAGAGTCCGACATGCGAACCTGCGACGTGAAACAGTCCGTTTCAGTGGTTGCCAGTCAGCTGGTGCGATAGTCCTGCAGCAGTGGTAGTAGCAGCAGCAGTCATTTCAGAATGGCTGCCAGAGATCAGGCATCCTTCAACGGTTGAAAAAAACTCTGACCTGCAGAAGCTGCTCGAGATTCCTCCGGACTCATCCAACTCCTTTCGCAACGGTAGCTTATTATGCCTGTCTTCCAGCTGTCGAACAAGCTTGCTGCTTTCAGCAAGAAGAGAACTGCATCCTGTCTGCATCACGGGACATTCAGATATTTTGCATGTGTTATGGCTGGGCATGGAATACTCAGCACATCATGCAAGGCTCATGCAGCTGGCTTCACAGAAGCAGAGCGTCCGACGTGTGAGTCAGCATCCATTTCAGCAGCTCGCTTGCATAGCGGATTAAGCCTGAATGAAGAACTCGCACAGGTCGCCTTGAACTGCGATACGGTCAGGCGCACACACAGCTGAGGAACCCGCAACAGAAAGGGTAACCCCAGTTGCACGGCCACTGCTTGGTTCCCGGATGCCACTTGAGACTTGCTTGCAGCGCAGTGGTGGAGAAGTTTACAGCACGAGTGCGAATGCATGTTGTTCTTCCTGGGCTGAACCGAGACTTGTCATTCTTTCCAGGTTGTAAGCGATGCTGATTTGGCTACGGGTAGCCGAGACGACCTCCATGGTCCAGCTTTGATTGACGAATACCCTGAGATTGTGGAATCCCCTGAATTCGATGCGAACTTGGATGGAACAGACACGACCATTGACATGGATGAGTTGGTTGGACCTGCAGTGAGAAGCAGTGCCGAGGAGGTCATTCCGGAAACCTTCATCAGTGATCAAGAAACCTTGCAAGAGCAACAGCTACGGGGAGCTGCAGCAGATCCAGCCTTTCAGGGTTGCATAGAACCAAACTCGGTCGAGGCAGCATTGCTCAATGGAACTTGGTTTGATTTCGCTCAACTGGAAACTGCAGAAACCCTCCAGAACGATGCAGATGCTATGCCAGGGGTACAGCTTCCAGGAGCTGCAGATGCACTGAAAGACAGTGCTGCGGAGACACTGAAGAAGGATGAAAATGCCATGTCAGAGCTTGACGAATTGGACATTCCAGGAGCTGCTTTTGCACTGCTAGATGCTGCTGAAGAGGAAATTCCGGGAACGCTCCGGTATCATGATGAAGATGCTGCTGTGTTCGATGAACAGCCAGCCGAATGTCAGATTCCAGGAGCTGACCTTGCACTGTTAGATGCTGCTGAAGAGGAAAGTCCGGAAACGCTCCGGGATCGTGATGAAGATGCTGCTTTGTTCGAGGAACAGCTAGACGAATTTCAGTTTCCGGGACCTGACTTTGCACTGCTAGATGCTGCTGAAGAGTCAGAGGAAATTCCGGAAACGCTCCGGGATCATGATGAAGATGCTGCTCTGTTCCAGGTACAGCTTCCAGGACCTGCAGCAAGTGCACTGACTAACAGTGCAGAGGAGGACGTTCCGGAAAGACGCATCAACGAGGAAGATGCCATGTCACAGCAACAGCTCCCGGGAGCTCCTGAAGATGCAGACCTGGTTCTCAGAGATGTTCTCCCAGAGCAGCTTGCTGCTGGAGAGGCCGAAGCGAGCAGAATTGAAATTGGTGCCAATGTTGGACAGCGTGTAAGGTTGAATAATGGGTGCTTGCTCCAGCGCTTGTGCAGGATGATGAGGCTGTCCCGCGTGTGGAGGCAGAGAAATTTGAAAGTGCTTGGAAGTTTTCCTGTGATACGGTCTTCCAGATTCCTTCGCTTGACAGATGCCCGCTGCTGCTGGCGCCATGGAGCAAGTCCATGCCGTCCAGGAGGCTCAGGCACACGGTTTGGACAGATTTGCAATGTGTCGAGAGATCACGTGTGCTCTAGGTTGATCCTTGTCTGAAGGTACTGGAGTTCGGACCGTTGCCCTTGTTAGGGCAGAGGCTTGAGGATGCCAGGACAGAGGGGCACAAATCTGCAATCCGTCATGCCCGCGTTCTGCGCAAGCGCGAGACATCAGCGGCCTGGCACAACAACTTCTTCGAAAAGGACGCGCCTTGACCAATTTATGGTCGTCAATGGAAGCGAGGCGTGTCTCAGAGCCAGAGTTGTTACAGTTTGACATTGCACATGTCTATGCAAAACAAGGTACCTCGTCACCACCCAAAGCCCGACAAATCGCTGCAGAATGCTCGCTTTGATTTTGCCGCCTCTTTCATGTTATGGATGATTTCGCAACGTATGCTCTTTGCTTGACTTTGTCACAGGAATATGAAGCTATAACACCTAGGTGCGAAACTACTGTCTTGACAACCCTTTGATGGATCCGAATACTCTGGCAGTGCAACTCGGTTCAGATTTGAAGGTGTTGCTTGGAAACTATAACATTTCCCTATAGCTGAACCTCAAACCCCGAACCCCAGCAGCTCAGAACGATGACCTCACTTCTTGCGTGACTTGTCGAGGCTCACTCCCACTCAGCGTCTGGCTAACGCGAATCAGGCCTGGATGCAGTCTGCTGAACGTGCAGCAATCATGGCTCGCCGGACGCGAGAGCAGATCTGAGTGATTTCCACAGTCGATGAAAAACACATCCACTCATTATGCTAGAAAGCCAGCCGCTCTAAACCTGGAAACATCTCAGATTCAGACTTGACTTGACTTGAGTCAGATCGGACTTTAGTCCTGCTCACGGCTTCATTGGCTGTAGCATTTTGCTCGTAGACCTTGGCAGCCGACAGCGGCTCATGCCATTCCATGTGAATGAATCGTCAAGTGTAATACACACTTTGACTTCCTGATTCATGTAATTAAGATTTGACTTTAGCTTGCTGCGATAACGCCGAGCACGAGTCAAGCCAGGCCGCAGGGCTCGGCCAGGCGAGGGACCTGCTGAAGTGGAGTAACCAGTATTATAGTATTCATACTTCTCGAAGCAGCCTTGCCTCTGCATGTAGATCATCCGGGAGTCCACAGCCGCCTGAGAGCTCCAGAAGAGATATAATGATTCCGCATGCGTGGCTGCGTCCAGCTTTCAACACATGCACGGCCCGTGTTGTCGCTTCCGACCCGGCCAGGTGGCCCAAGCGGAACAAGGGCAAAATGCACAGAGGCAGTGCTGCAGCATCCCATTGTCCTAAGTGTCAGTGTACTTTACAAGTAGGCCTTAGGATTGGGGCGATTGGGGCGTGTGGGGGGTAGGAGACTGGTTATTAAGTGTAACACACATGCATTCATTTTCTCACGTGCTCAACAGTCATGCATGCATGGTGAAACTCGGTGAAAGGTCTGTTCATTTTGCTACTTGCTCGGCTTGGGCACAGCGGTGCCCGAATCGGCCTGGAGCCTAGTGCACTGACTGGCTACTTTTTGCTTCCGTGTTTCGGGTCAGCAAGAAGCCTCTTGCCTTTAATGCTTTTGTTTGCAGTTGTTTGCTGAACCTTCGTTTTGGTCGCCTTGCTCTTCTTTGTTACACACATACGAGGTGCCTTGCTGTATGCATCCGCAAACAACCTCTGCACAGCCTTACTCGTCTGCAGAGTCTTCGTGGCCTGGGTCTCAGTACACATTCCATAGCTCTCGAAGGTCTTTTGGTCTTTGATGCGCGCATAGAACTTGGCAACCGTGTCTGGTAGACCTGCTTGCTTCAATAGATTGATCATCGTGTGTCGGCCCGAGTGGCTCCGAACAGTCTGCTGTGTGTGACACACGAATGTTTGACGAAGGCGAGCAATGGCCTTGCTGACCGAATCTTTGTTGTGNTGCTTCAATAGATTGATCATCGTGTGTCGGCCCGAGTGGCTCCGAACAGTCTGCTGTGTGTGACACACGAATGTTTGACGAAGGCGAGCAATGGCCTTGCTGACCGAATCTTTGTTGTGTGCTGCACTTTTACAGTCAGACCGGGATGCTGGGAAGAGCAATCCCTTTGACGGCCATTCCCACTTGTCCACATATGTCACATGACCACGACCCCCACAATTTCTTTTTCTTTTCTGCTTCACTCCCTGTTTTCGTAGATGCTCGAGGATGTTGTGTACCCCTGCGAGGAGTGGCTTTGTCATGCCCGGCTGATTCTTGAGGGGAGCCACGTACACGGTCCCAGGCTTCTTGAATCGGAAGTTCTCGGCACGAAGGCGCAAGGCTTCGGTTATTCGCAGACATAGCAAATGTGTCAACAAGACCACCACATATAGCCAGGTCGTGCCGAAGCGCATGATGTGACAGAGCCAAGAGCCCCATTCGGAACCAGGCAGTGTGGCCGCCTGACCAAGCTTCTTGCTCGGTGGCTGCCTTTTGGGCTTCATTTTGCGCTGCTGCTTCTTCACGGGCTTCTTCCCGGTCCCCTTGGCTGCATGCGCCTTCTTCTTCATAGTTCTGACGTTCAGGCCGCTGGACGTGACAGAGTGCCTTTAAGACTAACTTCAAGAGGACCCACCAAGCGTTCTTGAACCCAAGGCAGTGAAACTGGACATCCGACGCTTGGCTTCGCGTTATAGTCTCGTAGTGTCTAACTCCAGTCCAGCTATTTTGAAGCAGTCGCCCATTGCACCGAGTTTTAAATTTTGTACACCGCCATTGCACTGTTTTTTACACACGAAACTGCGGCAGTCCGCCTTCTCGGCAAAAGGCGGACTGCCGCCCTAAACCCCGAGGTTTGACTGCATCCCCAACTTCATGAACCTCCTGACGCAGGCCAGGTGCCCGGCATACAGAAATCACGTCCTCCTTGCCCAGCTCAGGGTTCCTGGGCGGAGTGACACTCTAAAGTCCGAGGTTTCAGTGCANCCTGACGCAGGCCAGGTGCCCGGCATACAGAAATCACGTCCTCCTTGCCCAGCTCAGGGTTCCTGGGCGGAGTGACACTCTAAAGTCCGAGGTTTCAGTGCACCCGGAACTTCGTGAAAAACAGACTGCCACAGTTTTCACACACGTTTCTCGCAGCCATATTGCAGCCCGTGTCATCCGGGATTTGCGAGGATCTCTAGCCATGGTCCAGGATTTCGCTGGCAAAACCAACCCTGTCTNACAGACTGCCACAGTTTTCACACACGTTTCTCGCAGCCATATTGCAGCCCGTGTCATCCGGGATTTGCGAGGATCTCTAGCCATGGTCCAGGATTTCGCTGGCAAAACCAACCCTGTCTAGCCCTGTGCAGCCAATATAGTCCAGGATTCGTGTGGCAAAACACAGATAGCAACCTTCTAGCCTTGCACCACCAAGACATCAGAAGAGGAATATCTATAAAAAACCGGTTTTGTGTGGCAAAACACAGATCGCAACCGGTTGCGTTCTGTATTTTGCCACAAATTCTCTACCTTGCACAACCAACACATCACACATCACAGGTTTGTGTGGCAAACCACAGATCGCAACCGGTTGCGTTCTGTATTTTGCCACAAATTCCCTAGCCTTCTGCATTTTGCTACAACACATCTCAGGAACCTACAAAAAGGAACCTGTAAACCCGGATTTTTTGTGGCAAAACACAGATCACACACGAGGAAACCGTAAACCCGGATTTGTGTTGCATAACACAGATTGCAACCGGTTGTGTTCTGTATTTTGCCACAAATTCTCTACCCTTCCACAACCAAGACATCAGACATCACAGGTTTGTGTGGCAAACCACAGATCGCAACCGGTTGCATTCTGTTTTTTTGCCACAAATTCTCTACCCTTGCACAACCAACACATCGGACGAACCTACAAGCCCGGAAGTGGCTGGCAAAACATTCGGCAAGCGTAGCTTTTTGGTTAACCTTGCTGCTGCCGCTGCTGGTCGTGACACGCATCCCGGGAAAGGACCACGAGACAAGGATTTGCACAGCATGATGAATGAATGATTCACCCAGACGCCACGAAGGATGTAGAATTCTCAGCAGTCCAGCAAATGTATATCCAGCTTCCCGACCAGATTGGTCCAGACACATTGCGCAGCTGTGACACTCTTCATTGTAATTTCCTGTTCTCGTGCCCACTTCGGTCGGTAACTGTCCGGGTCCTCAATCCGTGTACTCCATGCCATCGCGCAAAACACCNTGACACTCTTCATTGTAATTTCCTGTTCTCGTGCCCACTTCGGTCGGTAACTGTCCGGGTCCTCAATCCGTGTACTCCATGCCATCGCGCAAAACACCAATGCGAGCTCGGACGAAGGATGTCTCTCGGGCAAACACCAGCCCCCTGAATCTGCTGCCAGAATCAGGGCGTGCGCAATGCTAAGCACGCTGTGTGCTGCACAGAAGCCAAGTCTGGACNTGTTGCCAATCCTTCAAGATGCCACTTCCTGCAGGCGATGCCGCTGCCGAGGCCACATAGCGGACGTTTGTGCCCAGGCTTTGCTTGCCGTTCATGCGAAACTTCGGCCGTCGTTTATTGCATGCACCTCTCTTGCTTGGGCGACACTTCTCGCACTTCCCGTCCCGACGGTATGTGCGCCCCGTCTTGCACAGCACACAGCGCCACCCTGGCATGTTTCGTAGAGACGAANGTTTATTGCATGCACCTCTCTTGCTTGGGCGACACTTCTCGCACTTCCCGTCCCGACGGTATGTGCGCCCCGTCTTGCACAGCACACAGCGCCACCCTGGCATGTTTCGTAGAGACGAAGTAAGTTGTCTGCAAGAGCCTCGACTGGCTCTTCATGTTTCGTTTATGTATGAGCTTGAGGTAGGGTGTTGGAAGTCTGAAGAAATGTGCTGGTACTGCACTGATTTGACGGGTACCCCCAAAACTTCTGACCATGTCAACGTGAGTCTTGCACCACCTTCTGAGCCCAAGAAAACAAGGGCACCAGGTCATGAACGTGGTCNCCCAAAACTTCTGACCATGTCAACGTGAGTCTTGCACCACCTTCTGAGCCCAAGAAAACAAGGGCACCAGGTCATGAACGTGGTCATGGGTTGATGAAGCCAGTGTGTACAACAAGTCTTTGACTTTCTGCTACAATCTTCTCTTCTTACTGAACATATGCTCATGCCTCCTTGACCCACTACACTCAGCACACTAGGAACTGTTGCTATCAGATAAATCCCTACTGCAAAATGGAGGTCANACTTTCTGCTACAATCTTCTCTTCTTACTGAACATATGCTCATGCCTCCTTGACCCACTACACTCAGCACACTAGGAACTGTTGCTATCAGATAAATCCCTACTGCAAAATGGAGGTCAGGTACACCCTGAAATCCGAAATGGTGGTTTCTGTGTGGAATTCTTGCCAGCCAAAGCCCTCAATCTCCAAAATCCAGACTCTCTGAGCACCCAGCAACTGCGATATTGACAAGGCTGGATCCAAAGAAGAAGCAGACCGCCATCCGGCCTGGNCAGCCAAAGCCCTCAATCTCCAAAATCCAGACTCTCTGAGCACCCAGCAACTGCGATATTGACAAGGCTGGATCCAAAGAAGAAGCAGACCGCCATCCGGCCTGGGCCCCAGGAAATAAAGAAGGCTGTCCCTGCACACTGGGGGCGACTTCAATTTTTGGGGCCTGAAAGGTTACTTCCCTCCACCCCCACCCTCACCCGCTCCCCAACAACCCCAACAACACCATGGACCCCCCACGGAAAGGTGAGCACCGAAAAATGAAAAAATACAGACCCCCCCCCAAAAAAAAAAACACAACCCTGCCTTAGAATGACGTGTGGGTGTGTCTGAAGTGTTATAGGAGTTTGCAACACATGGAGCAGGTCACGCCTTTCGGAGCTCTCGCCTCACGGCGCCACCGCAGNTCCGAAAGGCGTGACCTGCTCCATGTGTTGCAAACTCCTATAACACTTCAGTCACACCCACACGTCATTCTAAGGCAGGGCTGTGTTTTTTTTTTCGGGGGGTGCTCTGTATTCTGTCACCTTTCGGTGCTCACCTTTCGGTGCGGGGTCCATGGTGTTGTTGGCGTTGTTGGGTAGCGGTTACGGTTGTGGCCCAGACCAGCCACCAGCCTNCTTTCGGTGCTCACCTTTCGGTGCGGGGTCCATGGTGTTGTTGGCGTTGTTGGGTAGCGGTTACGGTTGTGGCCCAGACCAGCCACCAGCCTGTCAGCCTTGCTCCATATATTATCCTGTCACCTTTTCGGCGCTCACCTTTCGGTGCCGGGTCGACGGTGTTGTTGGCTGGAGGTTGTGGGTCAGGGCACATGGTAGCCAGTCCCCAGCACGGTCCTCGGCGCCACCTCCAGAATCAGAAAGAAGACCAATGTGAACCTGCAAGTCACGAGCTGCTCTGACACCTGAATGTCCTNGTGGGTCAGGGCACATGGTAGCCAGTCCCCAGCACGGTCCTCGGCGCCACCTCCAGAATCAGAAAGAAGACCAATGTGAACCTGCAAGTCACGAGCTGCTCTGACACCTGAATGTCCTTTCTCATGATTCCGCAATTAATTCTGTGAAGGCCAAGGGTGTACTGGCCTACATAGCGCTTTACACTTGAACTTCTCACGTGCTGCCACTGGCTGCCACTGCCACTGCCGCTTAGCAGTTAGCATTGATTGTTTGCAGTTAGCAGGGTTCCAGGACAGGTTTTGAGTGGTTTTAGGGTTTGGGCGAATATGGCTTAGGTTGGGGTCCAAGTTCGGGTTGGACTNGTGGGTCAGGGCACATGGTAGCCAGTCCCCAGCACGGTCCTCGGCGCCACCTCCAGAATCAGAAAGAAGACCAATGTGAACCTGCAAGTCACGAGCTGCTCTGACACCTGAATGTCCTTAGCCTTTCTCATGATTCCGCAATTAATTCTGTGAAGGCCAAGGGTGTACTGGCCTACATAGCGCTTTACACTTGAACTTCTCACGTGCTGCCACTGGCTGCCACTGCCACTGCCGCTGCNAGCCTTTCTCATGATTCCGCAATTAATTCTGTGAAGGCCAAGGGTGTACTGGCCTACATAGCGCTTTACACTTGAACTTCTCACGTGCTGCCACTGGCTGCCACTGCCACTGCCGCTGCCGCTTAGCAGTTAGCATTGATTGTTTGCAGTTAGCAGGGTTCCAGGACAGGTTTTGAGTGGTTTTAGGGTTTGGGCGAATATGGCTTAGGTTGGGGTCCAAGTTCGGGTTGGACTNCTGCCGCTTAGCAGTTAGCATTGATTGTTTGCAGTTAGCAGGGTTCCAGGACAGGTTTTGAGTGGTTTTAGGGTTTGGGCGAATATGGCTTAGGTTGGGGTCCAAGTTCGGGTTGGACTTGGAGGCTGGAGGGTTTACGGGTCCCCATCCTGGCAAAGAGCTTAAAAAGGGCTTGAAAACAATGCCGTGGAATACTTTCTGAAGACTTGAAAGCTTGACCTCAGTCTGCGGCGCCTGCTCGTAGTCATGTCTCGCAGACTCCACATATTTTCATCATCCGCCTGCCTGCAGGGGTTCGGGGCTTCTATTATTATGGTTGTGGGGAAGGTCTCACCTCGCGTTGCTGTCACCAAGCGGTGCTGGGGTCACACCTAAGAACCTTGCTGGTGCTTTCACCTTGCGGTGCCTGCCACCTCACGGTGCCGGAATCCTGTGTGGCGCCTGCTCGTACTCATCGCAGACTCCACAAATCTCATCATCCATTTTGACTGCCGGGGTTCAGGGCTTCTATTATGGTTCTGGGGAAGGTCTCACCTCGGGGTGCTGTCACCTTGCGGTGCTGGGGTCAAACCTAAGAACCTTGCTGGTGCTTTCACCTTGCGGTGCCACCTCACGGTGCCGGAATCCTGTGTGGCGCCTGCTCGTAGTCATCTCGCAGACTCCACAAACCTCATCATCCATCATGCCTGCAGGGGTTCNCTTGCTGGTGCTTTCACCTTGCGGTGCCACCTCACGGTGCCGGAATCCTGTGTGGCGCCTGCTCGTAGTCATCTCGCAGACTCCACAAACCTCATCATCCATCATGCCTGCAGGGGTTCGGAGCTTCTATTCTTATGGTTGTGGGGAAGGTCTCACCTCGCGGTGCTGTCACCTTGCGGTGCGGGGTCAAACCTAAGAACCTTGCTGGTGCTTTCACCTTGCGGTGCCTGCCACCTCACGGTGCTGGAATCCTGTGTGGCGCCTGCTCGTAGTCATCTCGCACACTCCCCAAGTCTCATCATCCTTGATGCCTGCAGGGGTTCAGGGCTTCTATTATGGTTCTGGGGAAGGGCTCACCTCGCGGTGCTATCACCTCGCGGCGCTGGGGTCAAACCTAAGAACATTGCTGCCGGAGCCACGAATCGGATCCAGGATCCAGAAGATATTTTCCTGGGAGCGGANTCACCTCGCGGCGCTGGGGTCAAACCTAAGAACATTGCTGCCGGAGCCACGAATCGGATCCAGGATCCAGAAGATATTTTCCTGGGAGCGGATACTCAAACACAGGCACAGCGACAGTATCAGAAGTCAGCTTCACTGGCACAATGCAAGTTTTTGATCCGTTGCACGAAGAAGGGTCTCATGTAAAAAACGCTTCAGTCTGAACTGAGATCGTCCTGGCACGAGAATGATGATGAAACAAGGATCTCTCTCTCTCTCTCNCCCTACACAGGCACATGCCGCACAGACACGACCTTCTTCTTGTGCTTTTTCTTGGACTTCTTTTTTGCCTGGTCAACACAGCATGGTAACAGCATGCACTCCGAGCATGCAGCACATGTCGTGCTCCTCTTTCTTCATCTCCTGGTGAAGACGGCATGGCCAAAGCATGCGCTCGCAGAACGATATTTAATCGGAGTGTCCTTCTTCCGCTTCTTGCTGACAATCTGCTTCACCATGTCCTGACAGAGTGCATTGCTGACTGATTGTGGAAGTACTGCACAGGATCCCTGAGTGTTTCCAGACCCAACCTCATCTGAGCTCTCAGCCTGGTCAGTCAGAGATCCGAAAGCCACTCAACATCGTGTCACCTGCCGGTCGGCCTTCGGATCTGGACCTGTGCTTCCAGAGGCCTGGTCAGTCTCAGAATCCGCAACCAAATCAACANCCTGGTCAGTCAGAGATCCGAAAGCCACTCAACATCGTGTCACCTGCCGGTCGGCCTTCGGATCTGGACCTGTGCTTCCAGAGGCCTGGTCAGTCTCAGAATCCGCAACCAAATCAACATCATTTGTGTCATCTACCGGCCTCTGCGCCCGCCGTGCTTCCGGACGCCTGGTCAGTCTCAGAATTTCGAAACCAAATCAACANGCCTGGTCAGTCTCAGAATCCGCAACCAAATCAACATCATTTGTGTCATCTACCGGCCTCTGCGCCCGCCGTGCTTCCGGACGCCTGGTCAGTCTCAGAATTTCGAAACCAAATCAACATCA
Source organism: Symbiodinium sp. clade A Y106 (assembly GCA_003297005.1). Classification (NCBI taxonomy): domain Eukaryota; class Dinophyceae; order Suessiales; family Symbiodiniaceae; genus Symbiodinium; species Symbiodinium sp. clade A. The sequence goes on along the minus strand of BGNK01001497.1, from coordinate 6,688 downwards.
TTTGTGTCATCTACCGGCCTCTGCGCCCGCCGTGCTTCCGGACGCCTGGTCAGTCTCAGAATTTCGAAACCAAATCAACAGTGTAACATCATTTGTGTCATCTNTTTGTGTCATCTACCGGCCTCTGCGCCCGCCGTGCTTCCGGACGCCTGGTCAGTCTCAGAATTTCGAAACCAAATCAACAGTGTAACATCATTTGTGTCATCTACCGGCCTCTGCGCCCGCCGCGCTTCCGGATGCCTGATCAGTCTCAGAATCCGAAATCAAATCAACATCATTTGTGCCACCTACCGGCCTCTGCGCCCGTGCTTCCGGACGCCTGGTCAGTCTCAGAATCCGAAACCAAATCAACATCTCTGGGTTTAAAAACATTGCCTGGCACGGGGATTGAAAGCTGTCACCTTTCGGTGCCGGGTCCAGAAAGCTGTCACCTTTCGGTGCTATCACCTTTCGGTGCCGGGTCGGGAAAGCTGTCACCTTTCGGTGCCGGGNTGCCTGGCACGGGGATTGAAAGCTGTCACCTTTCGGTGCCGGGTCCAGAAAGCTGTCACCTTTCGGTGCTATCACCTTTCGGTGCCGGGTCGGGAAAGCTGTCACCTTTCGGTGCCGGGCTCTCTCTCTCTCTCTCTCTGTGTCGCTCTCTGTGTCGCTCTCTCTCTCTGTCGCTATCTCGCTCTCGTCTGTGCTGGCCAAGCCTGCTGGCCCTGTCCCTTCCCCGCTTTTGGTCGAGCCTCAGAATTACCGGCTCCAAATGGATACCATGTGCAACAAGTCTACTTGCCCAAGCTCCATACTCCGCGATCTGTTGCCAGTGCTCTGCCCTGGAGATGATCAACTTGAAACCCGACTTAGAATGCCTGAAGTTGCAAGCACCACGGAGCGCCGAGGAAGCGACGGGGGGTGCTTCCGACCATATGTTTGGGCTAGCCTGCAGCTAAAATTCAGTGGAGTCATTAGAAATGCTCGACAGCAGAGTGTCCCGCCTTGGCCGCATGCGCCTGAGGAAGATGCTGAGGCTTCGATAGAAAGGCTTTGTGTCACGTATTATTATTGTTTGGAATGAGGCCATGGCGGGTGCAGCCGCTGTTGACTTTGCATCTGCCGCCTGGTGCCGACGAGGCTGGGACATGACAGAAAGGCTCTCTAATCAAAAGTAAATGAGGGCCCTGCGGGCGTGGCTGCTGTCGGAATCTGGTTGTGGGAGCGACGAGGCTGTGACATAGAAGTTTCTTATTTCAAAGCATGTAAGGATGCTGCCTTCGGCTTCGGGGGCATCATTCCCGGTGGCACCTCCGTTTCAGTTATAGGCGGACTTGGAGAAACCAACTGGAAGCAAACGAGCTCCTAGCCCTTGGTGGCTTCGGTGCCNTTCGGGGGCATCATTCCCGGTGGCACCTCCGTTTCAGTTATAGGCGGACTTGGAGAAACCAACTGGAAGCAAACGAGCTCCTAGCCCTTGGTGGCTTCGGTGCCTCACGTAGACAGTTCGATGGGCAAAACGAGGCGAGGCTGAGGCTGTGACTGAAAGGTACAAGAAATGAGGCCCCGGCAGGGGGGCCATAGCTCGTTGGATTTCCAGGCTGAGGTACAAAGGCTCTTAGTCTNTTCGATGGGCAAAACGAGGCGAGGCTGAGGCTGTGACTGAAAGGTACAAGAAATGAGGCCCCGGCAGGGGGGCCATAGCTCGTTGGATTTCCAGGCTGAGGTACAAAGGCTCTTAGTCTTACACACAGAGAAACTTGATGAACAACCGGGACAACTCAGCACTTCACCGTCTTCGGGAACGCCTGCGGCTCGGCGAGGCCCTGGCGACATGGGCAGGGGTGGTTGGATTACCACCCTGGGGTAGAAAGGCTCTTACACACAGAGAAACTTGATGAACAACCGGGACAACTCAGCACTTCACCGTCTTCGGNGGCGAGGCCCTGGCGACATGGGCAGGGGTGGTTGGATTACCACCCTGGGGTAGAAAGGCTCTTACACACAGAGAAACTTGATGAACAACCGGGACAACTCAGCACTTCACCGTCTTCGGCATCGCCTTCGGCTCGGCGAGGCCCTGGCGACATGGGCAGGGGTGGTTGGATTACCATTTTGGGGTAGAAAGGCTCTTACACACAGAGGAAACTTGATGAACAACCGGGACAACTCAGCACTTCACCGTCTTCGGCATCGCCTTCGGCTCGGCGAGGCCCTGGCGACATGGGCAGGGGTNGGGACAACTCAGCACTTCACCGTCTTCGGCATCGCCTTCGGCTCGGCGAGGCCCTGGCGACATGGGCAGGGGTGGTTGGATTACCACCCTGGGGTAGAAAGGCTCTTACACACAGAGAAACTTGAGGTTCACCGTCTTCGGGAACGCCTTCGGCTCGGCGAGGCCCTGGCGACATGGGCAGGGATGGTTGGATTACCACCCTGGGGTAGAAAGGCTCTTACTTACACACAGAGAAACTTGATGAACAACCGGGACAACTCAGCACTTCACCGTCTTCGGGAACGCCTTCGGCTCGGCGAGGCCCTGGCGACATGGGCAGGGATGGTTGGATTACCACCCTGGGGTAGAAAGGCTCTTACACACAGAGGAAACTTGATGAACAACCGGGACAACTCAGCACTTCACCGTCTTCGGCATCGCCTTCGGCTCGGCGAGGCCCTGNCCCTGGCGACATGGGCAGGGGTGGTTGGATTACCACCCTGGGGTAGAAAGGCTCTTACACACAGAGACATTTGATTATCAACTCAACCCCAGACGTCAGCACTTCACCGCCTTCGGCATGGGATAAATCGGCTTCGGCTCAGCCTCATGAGGCGAGGCTGAGGCTGTGACTGAAAGGCACAAGAAATGAGGCCCCGGCAGCGCCAGCGGCCTTCGGTCCATTGCCATCCTGGGGCCCAGNGGCGAGGCTGAGGCTGTGACTGAAAGGCACAAGAAATGAGGCCCCGGCAGCGCCAGCGGCCTTCGGTCCATTGCCATCCTGGGGCCCAGGTGATACAAAGGCTCTTACACACAGAGAAACTTGATGAACAACCGGGACAACTCAGCACTTCACCATCTTCGGGAATGCCTTCGGCTCGGCGAGGCCCTGGCGACATGGGCAAGGGTGGTTGGATTACCATTTTGGGGTAGNTCTTCGGGAATGCCTTCGGCTCGGCGAGGCCCTGGCGACATGGGCAAGGGTGGTTGGATTACCATTTTGGGGTAGAAAGGCTCTTACACACAGAGACACTTGATTATCAACGCAACCCGGACGACTCGGCGCTTCCCCGCCTTCGGCATCGCCTTCGGCTCAGCCTCGTGAGGCGAGGCTGAGGCTGTGACTGAAAGGCACAAGAAATGAGGCCCCGGCAGCACCAGTACCAGCGGCCTTGGGTCCATTCCCATCCTGTGGCCCAGGTGATACAAAGGCTCCAACACACAGGAACTTAATTAACAACACGGACAACTGAGCACTTCANGAGGCCCCGGCAGCACCAGTACCAGCGGCCTTGGGTCCATTCCCATCCTGTGGCCCAGGTGATACAAAGGCTCCAACACACAGGAACTTAATTAACAACACGGACAACTGAGCACTTCACCGTCTTCGGCATCGCCTTCGGCTCAGCCTCGTCAGGCGAGGCTGAGGCTGTGACTGAAAGGCACAAGAAATGAGGCCCCGGCAGCGCCAGCGGCCTTCGNCGGACAACTGAGCACTTCACCGTCTTCGGCATCGCCTTCGGCTCAGCCTCGTCAGGCGAGGCTGAGGCTGTGACTGAAAGGCACAAGAAATGAGGCCCCGGCAGCGCCAGCGGCCTTCGGTCCATTCCCACCCTGGGGCCCAGGTGATACAAAGGCTCTTACACACAGGAACTTAATTAACAACCCGGACAACTGAGCACTTCACCGTCTTGGGCATGGCCTTGGGAATCGGGTCCCGTGCAGCCTTGTGGGCGAGGCTGGAGTTTTAGATGNCCTAGACTTCAACTTCAAGAAACCACGCAAGGCAAACGAGCTCCCAGCTTTTGTTTTGCCTTTGCCCTCGGGTAGCTGAGTTACAGCTTCAGACTACCACCATGTGTGTTTCTCTGGGCGGGGGTCCTTGCCTTGTTACCCTCATCTGAAGAGTCCTGCACAATAAATCCAAGCTGTTTGCTGTGTACAGTCTAAGTCTACTTGCTCCGGCCCCGGCTTAACTCCCGAACGGTCGGAGCCTGTCAACTGCTATAACATGTTAACTGCCACCACTGGGTTCTGATAGCACTCAAATCGACAGCTGCTCTTAGACTTCGACGTTCTGTGCTTCTCGCAGCTGCTCCCACGGGTGTCCTGGCAAGAACAGCTGCAGCATATGCCCAGGCACAATTTGAAAACCTGGCTGGAATCTGACTGGCCTCTCGCCGGCTTTCCTTTCCCTGAGCCTGACAGCAACAAGTTCGGAACTGTCATTCATTGAA